>JARFJB010001166.1:302500-530000 GCA_036346205.1 Vesta saturnalis | reverse complement strand
AGACCTATTTTGAACAATTACAAAATATTGCAAAAGCAATATTTAAAATTACTGTTTTAAAATTGTAATATAATTATTTACACAATAATTAATGTCTTCACACATAGAGAACTCATTTATGTATAAAAAATAATCTTTCGCAATACATTAGATAAAACTTTACTATAGGCATAATATTACAATTTTAAACTTCTTATGAACCAACAAGTATACGTTATTATACATACATTTAAAAAGATTTATGTTGCACAAAATCAATAAATTAAATTTTTACTGTACTATTGGATTAACCCTTTCAATTAAATTTTGGCAATCCATAAAGCAATTTATCTAAAATATATTACGTACGAATACGTTTTTTGTGTAAAATTTTCACCAAACATTTATAGACCTTTTCAACAATTTAAAAATAAGCAAATACTTTTTACAAAAAAACAAAGGTTTTACAATAAACAAAATTACAGTTTAAAAATTTAATACCAGGAAAAAATTATTTTTATTAAAATAAATTAAAATTATTAGCACATTGAATAAAAATTTATCATTATAAAAGAAAAATAATAAATATAATAGCAAAAATTATGTTTATGTATAATTTACAAAACAATTACAGAAATAATTTTATATTTATTATAAATTTAAAAATATTATGCTTCAATTAAATATAAATTTAATTACAATAAAACAAATGCTTTATAATACAAGAAATATTAGTAATTCAAAATTTATATGAACCATAATCTCACAGAAAACAACATATTTAAATTTTTTCTGTTTAAAAAAAATAAAAATTTTACATTATCATAGAAAATAAAATATTAGTTTGAATAGATTATTGTATACAACATAAAGGCTACCAAACGGTTTACATTCATTAAAGATAAAAATCACGTTGATTTTTGCTATAAAAATAATTTTTTAATAATATTTACAAACAAATATAAAAACAACATTACATACAGGAACACAAAATTTCAAACACATTATTAAGAATACAAATATTTATTAATTTGAAAAAATTGAAAAAAGAAATAAAACCATAAATTTAAATATTAAAGAAAAAAATATAAAATTAAATTTAAGAAAAGATGTCTGCAAATATATTAACCAAAAACAATAAAATCTTAAACATTATTATTAAAACATTTTTAATAATAACATTATAAATAAACGTTAGATTTAAAAGATATAATATTTTTTTATGCCAAGAATAACAGATATAAATTTCCCATTTTTTAATTTAAGAAAAGCATACAATTGGAAAAACATTAAAATGTAAAACCCTAATATAGTAATTTGATGACATCAACAAATTTACATTTTAACCAGAACACAGAAATATATTAGAACACAATAACCAGGCAAAACACAATATAAAGTATAAAGTAAAGAAATAAAGAAAAAACACATTTATAAAAGACTAAAAAAATATATTTTAAAGAAAACTAAAATTATTTATAAAAGATTAGTAAAATTAAAATAAATTAGAAATATAAATATATAATTTTTTACATTAATGCAATGTTAAAATTAATTAAAGATTTTTAAGCAACAAAACAAAAAACAAAATGAAAATTAAGAAATTTTAAAATATAAACAAAATAAAATAAAAAAATAAAAAAAAAAAAATAAATTTTTTAAAAAATAATAAAAAAAATATATAAAATAAAAATAATAAATAATAAAAAATATTAATAAAATAAATATATAAATATAATAAATAAAATAAAAAAAAAAAATATATAAAAAAATAAAAAAAATAAAATAAAAAAAAAAAAAAAAAAAAAAAAAAAAAAAAAAAAAAAAAAAAAAAAAAAAAAAAAAATATAAAAAAAAAAAAAAAAAAAAAAAAAAAAAAAAATATAAAAAATAAAAAATAAAAAAAAAAAAATAAAAAATATAAAAAAAAAAAAAAAAAAAAAAAAAAAAAAATAAAAAAAAAAAAAAAAAAAAAAAAAAAAAAAAAAAAAAAAAAAAAAAAAAAAAAAAAAAAAAAAAAAAAAAAAAAAAAAAAAAAAAAAAAAAAAAAAAAAAAAAAAAAAAAAAAAAAAAAAAAAAAAAAAAAAAAAAAAAAAAAAAAAAAAAAAAAAAAAAAAAAAAAAAAAAAAAAAAAAAAAAAAAAAAAAAAAAAAAAAAAAAAAAAAAAAAAAAAAAAAAAAAAAAAAAAAAAAAAAAAAAAAAAAAAAAAAAAAAAAAAAAAAAAAAAAAAAAAAAAAAAAAAAAAAAAAAAAAAAAAAAAAAAAAAAAAAAAAAAAAAAAAAAAAAAAAAAAAAAAAAAAAAAAAAAAAAAAAAAAAAAAAAAAAAAAAAAAAAAAAAAAAAAAAACAAAAAAAAAAACACACAAAAAAAAAAAAAAAAAAAAAAAAAAAAAAAAAAAAAAAAAAAAAAAAAAAAAAAAAAAAAAAAAAAAAAAAAAAAAAAAAAAAAAAAAAAAAAAAAAAAAAAAAAAAAAAAAAAAAAAAAAAAAAAAAAAAAAAAAAAAAAAAAAAAAAAAAAAAAAAAAAAAAAAAAAAAAAAAAAAAAAAAAAAAAAAAAAAAAAAAATAAAAATAAAAAAAAAAAAAAAAAAAAAAAAAAAAAAAAAAAAAAAAAAAAAAAAAAAAAAAAAAAAAAAAAAAAAAAAAAAAAAAAAAAAAAAAAAAAAAAAAAAAAAAAAAAAAAAAAAAAAAACACCAAAAAAAAAAACACCAAAACCACACAACAAAAAAAAAAAAATAAAAAACCAAAAAAAAAAAAACCAAATAAACAAAAAAAAAAAAAACACACACACACACACCAACCATAAACCAACCAACCAAACACCAAAAAAAAAAAAAATTAAAAAAAAAACAACAACAACGACACGCACAGACAGCAACGAACGCAACGACGACAGAACGCAACCAACGAACGCACACCAACGCAACGCAACGAACGACACGCAACGACAGACACGAACCACACAAGACACAGCAACGAACGAACGCAACGACAGCCCACAGCAACCAAGACAGCAACGCAAAACGACACGCAACGAACGAACAAGCAACGACAGCAACGCACCAACGACAGAACCAAGCAACGACAGAACAAGACAGAAACGAAAACGGAAAACGACACGACACGCACAGCAACGCAAGCAACGACAGCAACGCAACGCAACGCAACGAACGCAACGCAACGCAAGCAACGAACGCAACGAACGAACGCAACGAACGCAACGAACGAACGCACAGACAGCCACCAACGACACGACAGCAACGAACGACAAAGCAAGAACCACAGCACAGCAACGAACGCACAGCAACGACAGCAACGCAACGAACCAACGCAAGCACGCAACGGAAAACGAACGCAACGACAGCAACGAACGGAAAACAGCAACGACATGCAACGCAACGAACGCAACGAACGAACGCAACGCACAACAGAACAGCAAGAACACAGCAACGCAACGCAACGCAACGAACGCAACGAACCAAGCAACGCACACGCAACGCAACGACAGCAACACGCAACGACAGACAGCAACGCACACGCAACGCAACGCACGCACACGAACGCAACGCAACGAACGACAGCAACGACACGAACGAACGCACAGCAACGCAACGACAGCAACGAACGACAGCACAGCACGCACAGCAAGAACGCACAGAACCAAGCAACGACAGAACGAACGCATACGCACACGAACGACAGCAACGAACGCATACGCAACGACAGTACCAACGAACGACAGCAAGAACGACAGCAGCACGCAACAGAAGCAACGACAGCAACGCAACGCAACGCAACGCAACACCAACCAACGCAACGCAACGACACGCAACGAACGCACACGCACGCAACGCAACGCAACGAACGCAACGCCACGCACACGCCACGCCAACAGCACAGACAGCAACGACAGACAGAACCAAGCACAGCACAGCAACGCAACAGCACAGACAGACAGCACAGCATACGAACCCATGAACGAACCAAGAAAAGCACAGCAACGAACGACACGCCAACGACAGCAACGAACCAACGCACGACATGCATACGCAACCAACCAACGACAAACAGCAACGACACGCAAGCATACGACAGAACGCAACGAACGCATACGCAGCAACGCAACGAACGCAGCACAGACAGATACGCAACGAACCAAGACAGCACAGCAACGCATACGCAACGCAACGACAGCAACGCAACGCAACGCACACGCAACGAAAACACAGCAACGCCATCAAATAAAAAAACACCATATAAATTTAATAAATAAATAAAATAAAAAATAAAAAATAAATATAATTAATAATAATAAAATAATAATAAATATAATAAAATAATAATAATATAATAATATAATATAATATAAATATATACATACCTAATAAAATTAACATATTACCAACCAAACACAAAACCAAATTAACTATATATACCAACAACACAACAACACACAACAACCAAACCCAAAAACAACAACACACCAACAACAAACCAACACAAAACAACAAAACAAACCAAAACCAAAACCAAAAAAAAAAAAAAAAATTTTAAAATAAAATAATAATTAATTTTATTTAAAATTACAAAATTAAAAATTAAATAAATTATTAAAAAATAATAATAATATTAAAATTAAAAAATATTAAAATAATTTTATTAATAATTAATTAATTAAATTTAATATTTTATATCAAAACACAACTCCATAAAACTAATTAAAATTACATTAAAAATATTACAAACAAAATACAACAAATACCTAAAAAATTTAAACATCAATATCCCAATAAACCTAATTATAAATCACACAAAAAATACACATAAAACAAAAAACAAAAACCACAAAAACAAAAAACACAAAACCACAAAACAACAAACAAAAACAAACACAACCATTTAAAAATAAATTAATTAAAAATTTTTTTTTTAAATAATTAAAATATTTAAAAAAAAATATTATAAAAAAATAAATAAATAAATAAGTTGAATTAAAATACATCCATGAATACCTTTATTAACCACATCTAACCTTGAACAGTTTATATTGTGTATTATTCAAAATTTCTTCTTTATCCATTACGGTGCTCAATGGGACCGGAACCCCACTCCCATTAATTAAAAATATATCATGCTAAAAAAATTATTACTTAAAACCTAAACATAGCGAACATTTAATCACGTCTGGATATTTATTTTTCAATCGTGTAAACATCGTGTTGGAAATGTGATGCGCTCTTGAATTTTTGAAATTTGCGCCTAATTCGTACTACAAAATTTTTTTTCAACACGATTGTGTTTTATAAGTGGCAATTTATTCATTTCATGTATAAATTTATCAAAACCTAAAAAACTGAGCCTTAAATTAACCAGTTGAATTTTGAAACAACAAACATCAGTTATAAAACACTATTTTATGTACTTACATAAGTTCAAAAGAAACACATATACACAAGCATGTTACTAAAGCATTTAGTTTTGATTAGGACTCCAAATTTTCAATTTTTTTAATGAATCTTATGCATAGTGAACTGCTGGCATCCAAAGCTATAGGTTAGTGTACGCACATTGTATGCAGTCTATTAGTCAGCATTGTACATCTTGAAATCGTCATTTTGTACGTTATAATTGAATGAATCAAGCTTGTAATAAAAAAATTATTTATCAAACTCGAGCGTATTATTAGTGGTCGAATGTCATCTGAGTCGCACTATTATACCCCCTTTCAGTCAGACACATCTTGCAATATATGGTAACTATTTATCGTTTTTTTTTCAAAATAAAAACACGCACACACATACACACAATTTGTAAAAATCATTTCAAAATTGATTGAGTTGGGAGGGGGGGGGAGGGAAGCAAATACCCGAAATTTTTTATAGAAACAAACATACGTGTACATAGGCTTATATGACAATCTATTTATAGTGCTCGCTTCCAGTTTGTTATATTACTCAGCATTTCATTACAATAAAAAAACACTTTTGGTAAATTACATCATAATTTTATAAACAATAAAAAAAATTAATAATCTTAAAGCATTACACACTTTTCGTTTCGGGGGTTTTAAATGGTGTATTTATATTTATACAGTTGTTTATAGGAAAAAAACATCTAGTTTCATTATGCATACAAACGTTCACGTTGTACTTTTATTAATTACTGTTGTTTCTTTACTAAATATATATATATATATATATATATATATATATATATATATATATATATATATATATATATATATATATATATAACAAATTAGTCCGCAAGATATAGCACTTTAAATAAATTTTTTTGCATTGTACTTTTCTGTAATTTTTTTGTTTAGGCAACACTACTATCACTGCTGTATTTCTTTTTATTTAAAGTTACATATATAAAATTACACATCATCATTCAGTATAAAACAAAATGATTTATTTACTCTTTAAAAGCGTCTTTTCTTTAACTTTCACTTTTCCTTGAATACTATCTAATTTCTATTTTTAGCTTTCAATTTTGACCTTGACACCATAAGAATATAATGTTTATTTTAGCAATTTCTATTTTTAGCTTCCAATTTCAATTTCATTTTATTATACAGGGAGTCCCAGAAGTTATGTCTAAATTCATTTAAAGTTCAAGGGTCTAGTATTTTGAGAAACGCTCCTCGTTTATTTTTCACTGCGGTTTTTTTAGTGGTAAGATTTTGTATATAGAGTGGCCCAAAAATTAGTTACGACCACCAACTTGATTTTGTTAAATGGAAACACCTGTTTTTTATTTTATTTTGTGAATCTGCTTTGAATTCTGAGTAAATCTCATGTAACATGTCCTATACCTACAGTCAACAGATCTCGAGATATTTACGAAAAAACATAAATATTGTATTTGTACAATTATCAAGAACACTTGCAAAATAATCGTATCCAAGATGATCCATAAACAACAGGTACATGTTTTTATTTCGTGTATGTCAATTTATTTCTGACGTCGAATTTCAACATTTGTACTCTCCAAAATGGTGTATTTTTGGATGCAACATTTCCTAATAGGTGGATAGGAAGGAGAGGACCTACCGAATGGCCTGCTAGGTCACCGGACCTAAACTCGTTGGATTTCTTTCTGTGGGGTTATCTTAATTTAAAAGTATATGTTGACAAGCCAACCAATCTGGAGATATTGAAAGAGAAAATCAGAAGAGAAGTGCGTGCATAACTCCATAAGTGGCAAAGAGAGTTTATTCATCGCGTTGAATATTGTATAGCCGCAAATGGTGCTCATTTTGAACATTTGATTTAATTTGTTGTTGTGTTTATTGAAAGATTGTTCCTTTTGATCCGTGATACGGTCTTAATTGTTGACACGTTCTGTAAATTCCTTGAGATCTGTTGACTTTAGGTATAGGACATGGTACATGAGATTTACTCAGACTCAAAGCAGTTTCAGAAAATGAAATAAAAAACAGGTGTTTCCATTTGACAAAATCAAATTGGTGGTCGTAACTCATTTTTGGGCCACCCTACATACAAAATTTTACCACTAAAAAACCGTAGTCAAAAATAAATGTCGACGTGTCCGAGCGTTTCTCTAAAAACTAGACCCTTGGACTTTAAATGAATTTAGACATAACTTCTGGGATTCACTGCATACATAATTTCAATTTGTATAATTAATCTAATTCAAAATTTGTTTATGCTTGTCAACCTATCATTACTATATACAGGTTAGGTCGTAATAACGACGCAGCGAAGGTAATTAATTTATTTAGCATTAATAAATATTGTATTATTTAAAAGGGGGAGCTGTACAAGGTCCTTATTTTTAATATTTTATTTTGTTAGAGAGTGATTGAAGTACCATTATTAGAATTTGAGAAATCACATTCCCTACTTTATTTAAACAGTAATTAAATTCGGGTATATTTGGAATTATCAATTTGGTAGGATTATTTTAATATTACGTAAACATTTACCGTTGGTACCGTATATTTAATTAGCACACTCATCAATCAGTTATCTATTCGTCCTAATAAAAAAAAGACGTATATTTACACTAAAGATCTAGCTTAACCTACTTAACTAAGCCTAATTATACACAAATATATACAGACTGTAAATAACAATTCCATCTGCATTACATTAAACTCATTGACTAGAGTACTATCTTTTATTTTATTTTTTTTTGGATTCAAGCCCTTACCCACCCTAAGAGTAATAGCTGAAGAGAAGTCAAATAAATACGTCTAGCTCTAACCGACAGCGTAAGCAAGAAAAGCATTCCTAATACCCCATCACCGTAAGCACTTGAAACTTAAACTATACTAAAACTAAACTAATTAAACCCACTACCTTTCATACAGCTAGGAATATATACAACGTAGACCCGCCAAATTCGTTGAGTCACACAGATGACACCCAAAGGTAAATCGTTAGTGTGTACATGATAGAATTAACAGTTGTAGTAAGTAACCTTGAGCGTAGGCAGTAGGTGACCATGTAATTTCAGTAAGAATCGTAAACATTATTTTGCGATTTTGCAATATTGTTATGATCAGTGTACAGAAAATAGTACAAAAAAATTGAAAAAAGTCCTAAAGCAAGTTTAGATGTAAGATTGATGTGCAATTAAAGAAAATGTGATAAACTAATTACTCACCGTATTGCACATATGTCACAAAGAGAAACTTTATTTCCGAGAAAACTCGTTGAAAAGGAATATATAGTAACCATTGATCAATAAATACTGCGTTGGAGTAGATCCCCAATTAATTTGGGTCGATTAATTTATATTAACATAGTCAATTCCATGCACGTGTTTTTCAATTCACCATACTTGCTGATGGTATCTTTTATCAAATTAAATTCTAATTATTACCACTTGATGTCCTACATTTTTTGAAATGTATATATTTATTATTAATTTCAATGTACAAATAAGTAAATAAAGATGTATGACGATGAGTTAAATAATTGTATATACCCACAGAATAGAAAATTGGAATTTAATTAGAGAATACATAATAATAATGATATACAACGTTGTAACATTTGTAAACGGGGCTTAGTTTCTCATTAACTGTCGTTTAAATAAGGTTAAATCATTATTAAATTGTATATACTAACTGATTCGAACGTTTTAGAAGAAATAATTGTACAATAATCGATAAAAAGTATTTTAGAAATGGACCTATGCGAACCCTGTACACCCTTCTATTTTGAGACGATGCTTAGTTTCTCATTAACTGTTTCTTAGATAAGGTTAAATCATTATTGACTTGTATATTATATTTAATATAAAATGAAGAATGTAGTCTAAAACACGCGAATTCAAACTACGCACGACGCAAGATATTGGAGTTTATAGGAGAGTTTTGAACAACTAGCTGGTGCTCTTTTCTTTTGTATTACCACATATTTTATCCGTAACAACAGATACACACAGACGCCATGTTGGAAATAGTCTGGATTCTACAAAACGTGTAAAACTGTCAAACGCAATATGGATTTTTTTCACGAAAACGATTATGTGCTTCTCGTAGAGTAAAACAGTCTAACTGGAATTTATTCATGCAGAGTATAATAGCAATTCAGTGTCTTATTAGCATTTAATTACAACCTAGGCCGGTACTATTATTTATGTACAGGTTGTCCCATTTTCGTATGTTTTACGGGGTATCTCGCTTATTTTTTAGGTTAGAACCTTGCGGTTTTCGCGACACCGTGCTATTTTTTAATGAAACCAAATATGCACTAATCAGGGTGATTTTGGAAAAATTGCATTTTCAGTCATCCCCTGTAACTCTGTTATTGTCAGACATATTAAAAAAGTAAAAAACTGGTATTTATAGATTTTTTTACGTAGAATACAGTGGCGTACTCAGATTTTCTTTAGAGGCCACAGTTTTTGAGATATTGACTTAACCTACTTTTTTTTATGGGACACCCTATATATTTTTCTAAAATCTTTTTTCCCTTGCCAAGAGCTTTTCAAAAATATAGCATAGTCTATATTTATTTTTATAAATAACGTGACAAAATAATTTTTTTCTATAATTTACATTGATAAAAAACAAAATAATTAATTAATCACAAATATTGTTCAAATTGCAGACCATTATGTCTCCTACAAGTTTCACAAAGTTTATAAATTCTTTTAATAGCATTTTCCAAAATAAATGATTGTCTTCGTAACTCTGCAAAAGCATTTTCCGTTGCAATTTTTAATTGTTGCATGTTGGTATATTGCCTTGAATAAATTTTATTCTTTAAATACCCCCACAAAACCGAGAGATCCGGTGATCGTGGTGGCCATCGAACAGGTCCATTTGTTCCAATCTATCTTTTTTTTTTTATGATTGTGGACTTGAACAGGTTAAATAAGGCCTATCGTGCTAAAGCACTCAGGAACACTTAGGAGGATGGATAGAGGGATAATGAATTGCCAATAGATGCCTATGAACAGTTACCTTAAATTTTCTCATGTCATAAGTGAGAGGAAAACAGGAACTAGGGAGATCATTCCAGAGTTTAGAAGCCGTGTAGAAAAATGTGGATTGCGCCCGTTTAGTACGACAAGTGGAGATTTGTACTGGGAAAACGTTCATTTAGCCAGTTTTGTATTATTCTAGCATTGTGGGCTGGAGCCCCATCCTGCTGGAAGAATATATCGTTCAGTTGAGCCAGTGGAATATCTTCTAAAATGTTCATAGTTTTTTCTTGTAGAATTTGTAAGTACCCATTAGAGTTTAGGTTTTCTTCATAAATCTTGTAAACTATTTTTCGGTTAAAAATAAAGCAGGAGACATTAAATCCGAGCCTGCCTTGACGCTCTCTAGGAAAAATCACGTGGGTGTTTTCTTGACTCCAAAACCGCGAGTTGTGTCTATTAAGAATTCCCGAACTTGTGAAATATTTATAAACCAATTGCAGAACTCCAATCTACGTTCAGCATCACCAGGGTGCAGATGATGAACAAGTTTATACTTGTAGGGTTTGAATTTATGTTTTTTTAAAATCCTTTGCACTGTTGTTTTAGACACACCGGTCTCTTCATCTATTTTCCTGCACGAGGTTTCAGGAGTGGCTTGAACAACTGCTAAAACGTTGATCTCTGATTCCTCGTTCTCTTTGTTGTAAACTCGGGGTCGAGGTTTGTCAAAACATCCATGTTGGAAAAGATTAAATTTTAATTTTTGAAATAGTCTTCTGTCGGGTTGTCTTCTTTCGGGATATCTATATGACAAAATAGGTATATAAAATAAATACAAATTCTAAGGTAAAGACTAACTGACCTGTTCAGATAGAGTTCTAAGGCCTGGTATGCGCTTTCATTAGATAATATGAAGCAGGTATTCATATCATATTTCTCAAAGTTTTCAAATTTTTGGTTTCGAGCCGTATTAAAAAATAATTAAACAACAACAACAAGAACAAGAACGGTAACAATAAACAAAAACAACGAATAACAATAAATATCAGCACTAAATTTGGAAAAATGTAATCAGGAATAATTTGAGAGAAGCAGAAACTTCAAAAATCAAATACCTAAGAATTGGCAGAACGTTAATTATTTTGTTTTTTTTGCGTTACCATGGTTACCCACGGTTATCCACTATTATCAATGTAAATTATAGAAAAAAAGCATTTTGTCACGTTATTTATAAAAATAAATATAGACTATGCTATATTTTTGAAAAGTTCTTGGGAAGGGGAAAAAGATTATAAAAAAAAATATAGGGTGTCCCATAAAAAAGGTAGGTTATGTCAATATCTCAAAAACTGTAACCTCTAAAGAAAATCTGAGTACGCCACTGGATTCTACATAAAAAAATCTACAAATATCAGTTTTTACTTTTTTAATATGTCTGACAATAACAGAGTTACAGGGGATGACTGAAAATGCAAATTTTCCAAAATCACCCTGTAGCACACAAACTAAGATGGCTATGGCAAATTTGATTAGTGCATCTTTGGTTTCATTAAAAAATAGCACGGTGTCGCGAAAACCGCAAGGTTCTAACCTAAAAAATAAGCGAGATACCCCGTAAAACATACGAAAATGGGACAACCTGTACAAAAGTAATTAACGAGAACTTCGATTATTATTATTAAAAGTAGATGTTTATGTTACAAGTCGGACAATTTGTAATTTAGCATATATAGGTCAATCCTTTAACCCATAGCATTAAGATCATTCTTTAATACAAGTTGTTCAAAAACAGATGTTTTTTACCTACTTTATTGAAACTGTTACAATAAAAATTATTGCATTTGCATTACTAAAACTACAATAATAATCTCGGTTTTTTAAAGACGTTGTGATTATCGGTCGAGGTCTTTTTAATCAACATTCACACATAATCTCTTATTTAACTTGCACTTAACAAAACTTACATATATAAATCCTGAACATTTAAATTTATGATACTAACAATGATTGTAATACTTATAATTTCGTTTTGTGCACACTCAACGATTTCCTCGAGCGGTGAGTTTTGATTATTGAGTAATTCTAAAATCTGTTTTTTAGACTTTGAGGAAAATGTTTGGCAATATAGTGGAAAATTTGAAGGTGACATAATTCTTCCAAACGCAAGAAATGGAATGATTAATAGAAATGTTCGATGGCCTAATGCAACAGTGTGCTATCAGATTTCTGGGTTATTTAGTGAGTGTGTATTTTTATATTTTTTATACTTTTAATTATGTTTTTAGCTATATTGGAGAGAAGTGTAATAGTAAAGACTCTAAAGAACGGATTTAGTGGTACTTGCCTTCGAGCAATTGCATGTAAAAATTGTTGTAAAGGCGATTACGTTGATATCACTGTCTGTGATTTCCTTTTTGCTTTTTTAAATAACACTAAGTTATTTTTAGAATAAGAATGATGGTTGTTATTCGTACGTCGGACGTAGTGGAGGGCGACAAAGTTTAAATTTAGGAAGAGGTTGTGTTACTAGGCGTACTGTGCTGCATGAGTTTCTTCATGCTGCTGGTTTTCATCATCAACACTCTAGTCCAAACAGGGATAGGTTCATAACTATACGTTGGGAAAACATCAAGAGAGGTAAGTTTAAATAATAAAACAAATACTTGACACTCTTTTACCATTAGAGCACAGAAGAAATTTTATCCGACAGAGTGCATTAGTTGTAACCAGTTTTTGGCAACCATACGATTATTGTAGTATCATGCATTATGACGAACATGCGTTTTCAAAGAATACTTTTCGAACTATTCAGCCTAAATCTGTAAGTATCAGTCAAATATATTGAAGTGTTATAAACGTAGTCACTTTAGGTTCCGAACTGTAAAATAGGACGTGTCCGTAACTTAAGTGATATTGATAAAAATAAAATGAACGCTATGTATTCATGTAATAAAAGTCAGTAACTTAAATTATTATAATGTTTTCTTCTAAATCCCTAAACTAACTATCTCTTTATGCTGTTATGGCTATTGCAATGTCAACATTATAAACGCTTGTATTGACAAAATAACATATAGCATATAAATGTATAAAATTGAATAAAATATTAAACCCACTGGGCCCCTGCCACAAGTTGGACTTTTTTCAAATATTAGCGCATTAGGTGTAGAGAGTTAATTATAAGTACGTTATTTGTTAGAAATAAAAATAAAGGTTAATTTAATTTTGACGAAGTTCAAAAGAGAAATACCGTCCTTTGTTATATACGATCCCTAGCGGCAGCCGAAAACTGAATAATTTGGGTTAAACAGCTTCAGAAGTTAATTATGTGCTGCAAAATTACAATTTAATTGTTTAAATGCACAGCAAGTGAGCGATAAATTGGTTGAAAATAAACATTAAAATGATACACTAAAATTGAATCAAACACTCGAATACTGCGAAGCTCTCTCTATATAATTATTAATCGTAAAGGATTAAATTGCGTTTTGATAGAACCCTACTATTCTCTCTCCGTTCATAAAAAAAATGTTTAAAACCACCAAATAATTAGTTTGTATAAAGCGCAGCTATACAGATCTGCATAGCAGGCTTACATACAGGGTGACTCAGATTTAATCTTGGAAACTGGAATGGATAGAATACGTGAAAATAATGGGGATTTGTTTGAACTACTATCATAAAACACTTTCTTACCATAGACAAATGGTGCCAAAATTTTAATTTTTAAATATTTTTCTTAATATTATTCCCTGAACGGAAATAGGTACGATTTCCAAATTTAGCAGGGGCACTAGATGGCCGATGATCATTATTTTGGCGCAATCGATATACCGGATGATATATTTTGGGGATTACGCACCCTTCTATCCATCCGAATTTGTTTGTGTTACTCCATTGGTTAATTCGATCTTATAGCGTACTTTCCTAATTCTTTATCCATAAATTTTTATTTTTAATTTTTACACTTGATTTTGAGTTTTTGGCCAACATTCTTGTTACTGTACGGTCGCGTTGCGGACATAACTTTTACGTAGATTACCTTGAACAACAAAAGTCGATGCGATTTCTGATGATTGAATTAGAAACAACAATGTCAAAAACGTAATCAAAAGAATATGCCGATATTCATTATGTAGTGTGATGATTAGTTTTTTCTTCTCTTTTACTCCACTAACAAAAACCGTAATTAAGTCCGTCAATTAACTAAGTATTCACCGTTACATACTGATAAGAATGAAATTAACTGCTACAAATCATTACACCGTTAATATAAATACAAATTTTCTCTTTTTGATATCCTGAAATAAAAGATTGACAAATAATAGGTTAGTTTGCATGCATTAAAACGCATCTTTTAATAGAAGATTGCGTTCAAGGGCTTTTTATTAATATTAATTAGAGATAAGTAAACTCAAGTATTCAAAATAGAATGTGAAACCCGATAAATATAATTAAGCGAGCCTCAAATTAATAAAATAATTAATAATTAACACCGTTCTTATAAATTAATTTATTTCTTGGAAAATTGTTTTGTTAAAAAACATTTTCGACATAAATAACTAAAGTTAAACCTGCAATAATTTCTATCATATGAACGAGGTAAACCACTACAATAGAAATTGCAATCTCACCCCATTACGTTAAGAAACTATTTTCAATAATGCATTCCAGCCGTTAACATATGTGCAAGAAGCAATCGACTTCTGTAAATTTTGACTTACAATTAGACAAAAGTGTCCGTAATTATTAATTAAAAAATTCTTAGAATAAATGTTTTTTGTTGTAGAAACCATCAACATGTTATATCAATCGTTCCGTCCTTTCACAAACAATAATTTATCGACGAATTAATCATTAGTTGATTTAATATTAATTAAAACATGTTACGCTGCTGCCTAATCGAGAAAAACTTGGAATTTCCAGCTGCCCCTCTTTTAATATTTCGTATTCTGTATAGGAAAGTACCACGGCCGAATCTTTTTCTTTCGCTCTCACTGCTTTAAGCTTTTAAGTGCACAGATGAAAATTGCATCGTATTAATGAGTATGGGGTAAAGCGTAGTTTAAACCGATTAATATAACTTAATAAATATTCGTTCTGTAATCAAGTTTGAAAATTAGTTAATTTGTTTTGATACAAGTAGTAAAAAAGGTTGCTTTGTTACTGATCACCGCTTTTAGTTAAACCGTAATCATTGCAGTTTGAATAAACTAATAGAGCTTGTATGTATTAAGAATCATTCATTTTTCATCAGGTGAAGGATTTTGTTTGTTAAGGGGACCTGTGACCTTTGTTTTAGGTAAATTTTCAACCGCAGCATAAGACCTTGAATATTATCCTCCACTGAGAGACCTGGAGCAGTCGTTTGGAAACCGTATACGTTCAGGATTGGACTCAAAGGCCTCCTGGATATTATATTATAATCCGAATCCGTTTAACTCGCTTCAACCCTTGCAACGAACAACCCGTTATCTGTATACCGCCCAGGAGTTGACACCGACTAAAATAAAATAAATACCGTAAAATAAGTAAACTAAATAAATTTATTTCCAAACGAGTTTAATTTTTGCATTGGTGCTCGTTGAGGACAAGCTTCATTTGCCCACCACCGTAAAACCCCTTACAGTATATGCGGTGGCAATTCTAACTCGGCAGTTGAAGAGTACCGAGCGCGTTTTCCAAACAGATCTCTAAATGCACAAATGTTTGTAGATGTACATCGCCGATTGTTCTAATGTGGTTTATGCCACTTCAATGAACAAGATTGAAATGCTAGAAATAATGCCAGAACTCTTCGAATTTTTGATGTGAACAATAATTTAAGCACACGAGACTTGCTCAACAGCTCCAAATATTCTAATAGCGAGTGTTTAAGGTTCTCAAACATGATCATCGGCGAGCTATCCATCGGCAACATGTCTAAGGTTTGTAAATCCAGAATTTCTACATAACATTTTGAGTAATGAAGAAAACAATTTTACAAACAATGGAATTATAAATTACCACAACTTTAATGCATGACAATCCTATGCGTATAAGGGAATCGTCGTTTCAGTATGAATCCGTCGGTGTTGTAAGTGCAGGGGATTTCCAACATTTTGTTAATTAAATGTTTGATGTTACATGATGCTCCTCAAAACGTTGAGCTCATACTCCAGGTGTTAAGATTAACAGTTAGGAGTGCTCCTTTTAACATAAAGAATTGATAGCCCAACTCAGAGGTATACCTCGGCTACGGGTTTTGAAGAAACAGAAGCAACTTGTTTCAAGAAGTACAGATTGAGTAACGCTAGCAATATAACCATGATTAAAACGCCTGAAGGCAAAATGCAGGATAAGACAGAATCTAATTAACATCCATTTAGTAGTAAAACGGTGTAGTTAGCACCAGTAGTATCAGGTTACAGAACAGAGGGAATAAAGTGTACATATTTTGATAAAAATATAACAATCAGTATAGGTGACACACCGTTTTATAATTTTTAGGACAGCAAAATTTAATTGCAGAAAAATTTTGTACGTTTTACATACGTGTCACAAGTCAAGATGTCAAAGAAAATGATACGGTTCATTTTAGCAGTAGCGCAACGTTTAGAATAGTTTAGGTATAATTTTATGTAAATTGGTAAGCCAATATCTAGAAGGCCTTTGTAGAAAATCAGCAATATTTAAATAAAATGATTTATTAATACAAAAACTACACCTAACATCTAACAAATTCAGGAATAAATTCTGTACAGAAATTTTTGTGGTATCTGTAACTTGGTATTTCGGTAAATTATTTTTATGGCCTTCTTCAATGACTTCTATACATATTATCTCTCTTCTATCGACCATCTTAATGAGCAAATGCACATTGGCGTGATGAATAGGCATTTATGCAAAATTGGATCCGTATCTACAGCAGACAGGATTTATATCTCTCGTTCATACATTTTTCAAAGTTGAACATTTTAGGTTATTGGGATGTGTATTATAAATGATCTGATGAAATGTTATAGTAGCTGCATAGTTTACACTTCTTAATTGAAAGGTATAAAGGTTTTGTTTTAGCCATCATAGACCTCACCTTACCTTGTCAGTGTAGTAGTACTAGTAATTGGTTTTATATTTGAGATAAATAGGTACTTACAGTACTGGATAACAATAGCATTATAGTAGCCAGTTTGTCTGATTTCCGTACTAGAACAGTAGGTGCTCTAGTGTTCAAAACTTTATAGATGATCCATTGGAATGGTATTGTGTTGTTTCGAATTCGTTGCCTTTGTTGTAAATTTGTAGCTTTGTTGATGTTCATTCAAAAATTCAAAAATATTTATTACTCTTCTTAATGGTTGCTAAAAATAACTAACAACTTCATGAATAGACCATAGCATCGAATTTTGAAAAGCATAACATGACGGTAATGGATATATATATATATATATATATATATATATATATATATATATATATATATATATATATATATATATATATATATATCTGTAATCTTGCTGATGTAATTCCAGAATTCTCTATATGAAACAAGCTTTGCTTTACTTTATGTAAGATATTTACTTATCGTGGTAATCGTCGTCGTAATACCTAGTAACGGTTTCCAAAACATTAATAAAATTATTAATCCTTTGTATACTCACCAAAAATTAAATTAGTTTCTTGTAATTGAGGAAGTAATTGTAGTATTTTACTTCAATTATGAATAAGTACTTGACAAGGTCACAAATTTGCCAAACTATACTCACTGTAATCGAAGTTTTAAAGGGAAATAATTATTCCTCTAGCTATTCTAGATTAAAATACATGTAAAAATGAATTTAAATTATAATTATAATCTTATTTCTGTTTACTTTGGCAACTATAAACAACCAAAAATATAAATTAAAACGCTTTTATATCAACAATTTAAGTAAATCATCCGAAAATAAATTACTGTGGTAAAGATAATATCATCAATAAAGAACCTGTTTGAAGAAGTTTAATACATATAATAAAAAATAATAATGTGTCGAGTAATTTCACATAAGACACATATGATGTTCTCTTACAACTAACTTAACGTACTGGCTAAATAAACTAGGTCATGCACAAGGTACATAAACAACGATGTATGAATACAAAACCTCATTATAAAATATATCACAAATTTGAATAACCCGACAAAGAAAAAGAAAATGGGTTTGTATACTTAATCACACACAAAAAAACAGTCAATTGAATCTAAGGATTTACTACCCTCGTTCTATCCGTTATAGGTCACTGTACTCCTTTTGTTTTCTAAGCACTGAAGTAATTCTTCCAAATTCCCCAAGCAGCAGAATAACAGCTGTCAATCTAGAATACACGTGTAAGCGGCTGCAGAAGCTCGCAACCTCACCCGACTCCGGTAAGGTAATCAGAGGAGGTCGTTCGATATTGTTCACACTACCGATCTATGTTTGATTTAATAATGCTTGACACAGGTAGCTCTTAACGCCACAGCTTGATAAAGGGTTAAAATTTAATCTCACCTTCCCTTATTCAAGAAATTATGAACCTTCTATAAGTTATCTATTTTTGCGATACACTTGAGTTCGTTTACAGTTACGGTCGCTTTTCAAAACTGCCTCGGACACTCTCTTTTAATTAACAATTCGTCGTCAATTATTTCTTATGAGCGTTGCAGATTATTTATTTCTACCATACAGGTGTATGTAGCTTAAAATTACAAAAACAACTAATAAGCATGTTAGCTGAACGAAAATTTACTCTACACAAATGGCAGCGAACAATGAAAAGTTGTTGAGTCACATTCCTAACAGCAAAGGATAACTCCATTGCTGACTTGACTGGGCATATTATGGGTACCGACGCAAGAGGCGTTCACCTTCACAGTGAAGAACAATAACCAAAAGATGACAGCGAAAGGTTTGGTCGGAGGTGGCGAAGTTATTTGATCCATTCGAATGTCTGTCACTAATAACAGTAACAGCAAAACTACTTATACAGAAACTATGGATAGACAAGCTAGTCTGGGATAAAGTGTAGTCACAAGCACTGAAAAAAAACTAGATCAAGTTCTACTCTGAACTAGATCTAGTAGAACCAAATCAAATGTCAAGATCGATCCAATACGATGTCTAAACTATAGACATGCACAGATTTTGCCACGAAAGAGATGCCTCGCAGTAGTCAGAAAAGAAGAAAATAGCGACCATGTAGAACAGTTTTCAATATTAACACGACTGATTCATATAACTGCATACTGAAATAAATTTATAAGCCAATATAGAAACAAACACAGCAGTTTAGAGGTCCAAGAGTTTAAATGAGCTTTACTATAGCACATAAAGTCCTCGCAAAGATGAGCATTTGTAGAAGAAGTGGAAACACTAGTAACGAATAAGCAAGTAAATAAAGATCGCAAGACATTATCATTAGATTCATTCTAAGATTATTATGGCCTGCTAAGGGTTCGGGGAAGGCTGCGCAACACATTACTATAATTTGATGAAAAAAAGTCATCTCACGCAACTGATAATCCGAGAAACACATCACAAAACATTTCATAGAGAAATTTCAGTTACATTACAGTATACCATGCAAAAGTACTGGATTGTCAAAGCCAGAAGAGTGATATGAGCAACCAACAATTGTACAACGTGTATAAGGTAAAGAAGGCAGCGCAGTAGCTAATGAGAGATCTGCCAGCCGTAAGGATAACAACATTCCCACCATTAGTGCAGTGAGAAGTGGACTATGTCGGTCCCTTATATGTCAGAACATGGAAGCTACGTGGATACACATTCTACAAGGAACATATAGCAGTGTTTATGTGTCTAACAACAAGAGCAACACATCTGAAGGTTGTCAGTGACATGACAACAGAAAGATGTATCGCAGCAGTAAAGAGATTCACTTCGAGAAGAGGCAGGTACCAAAATATGTACAGTGACAATGGAATCAATTTCCTGGGAGCGAGCAATACCATCGAAAAAGAAATTCAAACAGTGTTCCAAAGCCGAGCAGCACAAGAAAAAGCCACATCAAATGGAATTCAAAAGCACTTTATCCCACCAGCTAGTCCTGATGTTGGTTGAATCTGAGAAAACGGTGTTACATCTTTAAAATATTATTTGAGAAGAGTAATAGGGGAGTCTACATTAATACATGAAGAAGTGACAACTGTAACACATCAGATAAAACCATGTTTAAACTCAAGACCGTTATGATCAATTAAAGACACAATGAATGGGGGCACAATACTAACATCTGACCACTTTTTAATTGGAAATCCAATTCTAGAGCCTTTCGAGGAACGTCCATATGACAAAGGAATCAATCTCACGAGCAGATCGAAAATGATACAAAAAAATGAAAGAGGGATATTCCGGATAGAATTAAAGTATAACAAGTAACAAATAAAAGAATACATGAGTCAAATACTTACGGCCATTCACAGCTTTAAAAAATAACGCAGTAAAATATCAGCGAACACACAAGAGGCGCCATGCATGGAGCTGATGCAGCACCTAGAAGAACAAGAAAATCAATCACAATGGTTAGAAGACGGTGTGCAGAGCATAACCCACGATCGAGAGAAGGGAGGAGTCTTGGAGACAACGGGACCGCAATAGTTAGGGTCAGAAAAAGGTATACACAGACATCAACTCGTTGGCAAAAATCCAACAAGAAATTATGCGAAACTCTGAAACGAAGCAATAAAAACGATAAACAAGATGCAAGAATGATGTAGGACAATCAATGAAAATAAACATACACATTCTCGGCACCCATCAAACAACGGCAAACCTGGTGACTGAAGTACATGTTCATTACAGCAAAGTCCTACATATCAATTACGAAAGAGGGAGTTTTCACTACCTCATCACGGAAGCGTACATCAAAAGCAGCATAAAGACAGCGGAACAGAAGTTACCAATCAGCATAAAAATATTGACGCACCCCATGGTGTGAACATCAGTTAAACAACGTGAAGAACCATTACACGTGTTTGAATTCTTTTTGGTGGCAGAGATTAAGAAATACTTAATTATGAACATCACCCCAATTCCACTTAAACCAGAGAACAATGAGTTTTGGATAATAGAATTCAACAATGGAGTCATGGCTAAAGACTATGACAACCAGCGTCGAGTTAACAGATGACGAACTTAGAGAAAGCATGAAAGTAAAAGCGAACAAATTCGTACGTTCCCCTACTTTTGTAAAGAAGATGGAGCAAAACTCAAATTGTATAATCGATAATATATACAACAGAACTCATAACAATCAATGCAAGATACAGCAACACGAGATAAAGGGTCATATATGAAAAAAGTTACACATAACAAATTCATGAATGTTCATTACAACACAGCCCACTAGAATAGCAACCATATGCTACAATGCTAGGCAGGAAACAACACTAACCAGCAGGTATTATAACCAGTTTAAACGGCATTAGAACATCACACAACCAAATAACCGAAAGCGCCAGCTAGCTCGTCGTGAGGTCGTGGGTTTTATTTAAAATTTTGTAGTTATTCAAATGGTAAGTTTGATCGGAGAATGTTTTGGACGCCAACCTCTCTTAATTCGGGTAAAATGTACGCAAACAAAAAGGGAAGTAACCTTCCCACAATTGAAATTAACTTTAGGTTTTTTGAGGTTAAAAAGGTTAACGACCGGTTGCATCGGTAGACTGTTCGTTTACAAAGCAATCCAACACTTCAAAGAAACTCAATCATTCAGTTTCAGCAGACGTCTATTAAATTATTTAATAACAAGTAAACGACCAAGTACACAATCAATTTCAAAATATCAAACAAAAGCTTTTATCGCCCGATACGCTTTGAGAGTAAATCACTCCACAAAACTTTAAACTAATATTCATTTCTTTTGAACTACAAAAGCGTTTCCGAGAGCTCAAGAGTGGTGCACATCTCTTTTTTTATTTATATTCAAATCTTTAATTATACCTTAAAGAAGTTTAAAATCTCATAATTCACGTAAATAAATGACATATTTCGTAAATATATCTATAACAAGTAAACATGTACCTTATCAATACCACAGAACTGGTGTCGAGTATTTTATAACATTTAAATTCGATCATTTTCTTTCAAACAACCCACTAACTATTGAAGTTTTTAACAAAGTCGTTCACGATTATTTTCCCCTGGGTGATACCAGTGCAATGGGAAATCAAAATTACTAAAAAAGTGTGTTGTGCAAACCCTTCATCAAAATATGAAAAGGGATAACAATCCCACGAAACTTCAGCACTTTACATGTTATTCAAATACACATATAGGTAAGAGGTTAATCAAATTGAATGAATGTCCTTATCTCGCGATTCTTCCAGATTTCAACTTCACGAAACATAACCAATCACAAAGCTAAAATTCCTTCAAACAGTACGCGTAATAAAACCGAAACAATTTTCGTATACACGATCTAAGAAATAAGTCATTGACATAAACTTGCAACATCACGCTATATGTAAGAAAATTGAAACCTGATCTGTTTTCGGCGTCACTATACCTTGGAAAATCAACCCTAACTTAACATATAAAAACCAGAGTCGTCTACTCATAATTCCACGTCCACTCTAAATTCTCAGTAGCACGTCGTTACATCATCCTAATTCGACATTCGCAAGAATTCCTGCAGTAAATTTTCCCATAACGTATTTCCATTCAAAACTAAACTATAAACTAATGATTACCTAAAAATACGGTTATCCAATATCTACTAAAATAAAAACTGCTTTTTAAATACTTTTTGCTACATTAACTCCATCAATAAGCGTAAACAACCATTTCTGTAATACGTGGCAAACACAATCGCAATTGTAAAACTTCAATATATATAAAAAAAAACAATAATAAATGCAATAATCATTAAACTGAATACTTTATACAATTCCTAAAAAACTTCAATAACGCTAAATACACCATAACTGAATATAAGTAAATATGTATATATATATATATATATATATATATATATATATATATATATATATATAATTTTCAACAAAATAGTACAACCAAAACTAAGAATATCATACCGTTCTACTACAATTTCTACACACGGTGGCAGATCATTAAGATTTATTGTGATGGTATTATACAAACCATGCAAAACATCAGTCCAAAGAGGGACAGCATATCAACGGTACATTGCATCTACACCGAACATTTCAATGTAAGTATAAACAATCATACTATAAAAAACGATAACGGCAAATACATACAAGAAGAACCAGTACTCAAAGCTGATGACAACCTAGAACAGTTAAGAAAAGCAGAAGAAGAGGAACAGCTAGATCTTCATGGACACAAATTGCACCACATCCAAGTGTCACTAGCTCAGTTACACAATAATCATCATTGCAATCACGATAGGAGCATTTTGGGGCTATGTATGGTATCAAAATAAATGGAATCAAAATAATCCCATTGTGGAAATTGAAATGGAACTATTGATCACTACACCTAAAACAGAGGTCAATAATCTACTTTGGGTCGTCATCAGAACGTTTAACATCAACATTAAACAAAATAGAATGCGACCTATTAGTTAAAACTTAAAATTATTAAAAATTAAAAAGTTTCGTGTACATTCGCAATTATAAACAATTAAAACGCGATTATGCATGTAAAGGAAATGGCATGAAATGACAATACTATAACAGTTAAAGTGCTGATTATGCAAGGGCTCAATACACCAGCACAATATAAAACCCAAATCGGCATTCTTCAAACAAGGTAAATAGTAAAATAGTAAATTGTTACTGGCGACAACGGTATTAACACGGAAGGTAACAGATAATTAATGGTTTTCCGGCTAGCTCATAAGTGGATATAAGGGATCATGAGCGTGTTTTTGAGTTTACATCTTTAGGGTGACCTGCGTATTGTCGAAAATTTTAAACAAGGGAGAGTCGCAATTAGGGTGAAGTCGTGTAAAGGGCGCCAGACTGTTATTAAGAATAATTCGGAAATAATACACCTGAGTACGCGTAAGTAAATCAGCCAAACAGGCAAGAACCCACTCACCTGGTCGCAAACTTTCCTCCAGGTTCACGTACGTAGTGATCCGGGAACTCTAGCTATATAAAAAAATCTAACTTCACACCTTCCAGTAATACTGGAGCTTGTTAATTAGTTAGCTGTTGGGGTGAGCGGACTTCTCAATTCTATTTTTACGTTACACTGAACCCCTCCACCCCAGGCAAATAAATAAAATAAGCAAAACACTTACTAAATATTTTAACTAATTATAGAAAAATAAGTTATAAAGTAATTAATTAATAAATAATTATTTACCAAAGTTTTATCGTCAATTTTACTCAAAAGCATAAAATTCAATAACGCTGTTAAAGATACTCTAACTTCGTTACCTAAATTAATGTTCTATAATATGAATAAATGTCTGTCACCTCCTGTCGTGAATTTACCTTCTGATCACTTATAAAACAAGAGACGCCCTGTAAATAAAATTAACCTTGACTTAAATTATATTTTACTTGGATTATTTCTTTAAAATAGAAAAAAGGGCTTTCGCTGCTCTGGAAAAGTTCACAAATAAAGTGCACAAATGCAATTAACCAACTCTCTATTATATATATTATCCTAAACAATGATGTACATACTTCGTCGTATCAGTATACACACCCTGTAACTTAAAATTGTAATTGTGGAATAAAATGTCGACCCTAATCTGCAGGTTATGACCTCTAGCCTTTAAAATAATTCGTAAACTTCCGATCAATTACAGAAATCAATTTTGCTCTTTGAACGTTGGCAATCGTGAAATTTAGTACAAATCAAATTTATATTACATACATTGAACATCCATAAACGTTAATTAATCAACAAGGAAACGTTAATAGGTTAAAACCCTCAAAACCAAATAATTGCGTTCATTTGCTTAGCCTTACATAATCCGTTAAATCAATGTCAATTACAAAGAAATAAGCGCAAGTACAATGATAGATTACCTTCGGGGATTGTTTAACTTGCTCCACCCGTATCCAGCGAAAAGCACCTGAACATAGACTTTACCCTTTCAGCGACGTTTTCCTTCGAAACCTTTAATCGGCAGCAATAATAGAAATTCCCAATGGCAAAGTCACTGCCGTTACGTTCTTGAATATTTGGTTATTAGGTAGTTTTATTTACACGTATACTATGGTTAACACAGGTATTTTACGTACAGTGAGTCTTTTGTCTCCTATGGGTGATTGTTATTAGATGCGAAGATTGGTGTGCTTTCACAGTAATTATCACTCGGTAATGTCCATCCGCAAAACAGCGTTAGTTAACACAATAATATAGTACACTTATTTAAAATAATCAATTTCATGAAAGTCGTTAATGACCCAAAGGTCCGATAAATCAATATTCCTGGGGAGTTGAACCAATAAAATATTCACTAATCGGTGCTCTGACATCCAAACCACTTTCACGAAACATTCGTGTCCACTACTGCACAACCATAATTCACACGTCCGCCTACGTGTTACCCTCCAAGACGACCAAATATCCCAATAACTCGCAAAAAACCGAAAATCCGTCTCTCCTCTGCAATGACATGATCTCTCGTATTGCGTTATATATCTTTTTAACTTCGCGCTTTCACACGAAATTACATCAACAACTTTTAGCCACCAACAAAATGATCCCAATTTCGGTACATATGAACTTAACTTGCTTCCTGTTTCGGCATTGGTGTATTTTATTTCGAAAGATTTCTGGCACCTGTTCTTAATTAAGCCCCTATATAGTCGTTATCATAAACTTAATACGAACAATTCAGAATTTTATATCGTGCCTTTCTCCAAACTTCGCGCTTTACACGAAATTGCACCAACAACTTTTAGTCACCAACGGAATTATCTCAATTTCGGTACATATGTACTTAACTTGTTTAGAACAAATTGTGGTTCAGATGAGTGTTTTCTCTTACCTGTAATGAAAATTCTTGACCAGACCCGCATTGGTATACCTTATTTCGAAAGATTCCTGGCACCAGTTCTCAATTAAGCCCATATATAGTCGTTATCAGAAACTTAATACAAACAATTTAGAATTTTACACCTTGCTTTTCTCCAAACTTCACATTTTCACACGAACTTGCATTAACAACTTTTAGTCACCAACGGAATTATCTGAATTTTGGTACATATGTACTTAACTTGTTTAATACAAATTATAGTTCAGATGAATGTTTCCTCCTTCCTCTAATGAAAATTCTCGGTATACTTTATTTCGAAGGATTCCTGGCACCAGTTCTCAATTAAGCCCCTATACAGTCGTTATCAGAAACTTAATACAAACAATTTAGAATTTTACATCTTGCATTTTTCAAACTCTATAACGCTAAGAAATTGCGTTCTTAATTTTAAATCCCTGGGAAAATTTATATGATATTTACGATTTCGTCAAAATTAATTCTAACAGAGAAATTCATTTTAAATTCAATACGAAAGATTCTAATCCGAAATACAACATAGAACTTTATAAGATTAATAGTCAAAGATACGTCCCTTTACGCCTGAATTTAAAATCATTTCAATATCCAAAAGAAATAACAAATTCAGCAGCGCGAAAGCCAGAAACTAGAAAAAAAAAAGGTACGGCACTAAAACAACCCTTCATAACAAAATGTTATTATAATCTTTGTATATATAGCTCAAAATATGTATCACGAATTTACTCTTCAACTAAACGTGCATTAGTCACACGTACTATTAGCACACCGTTATTTGGTTCTTCCAACACCATCACCTTCACTTTTTTTGTGTCGTCACAAGCCCCGCTCCCTGGGACACCTTCCCATCTACTTTTTATACACGCCCACGTGGGGATCGTATTTTTGTTGCAAAAGTTGAATTTGTTTGTAGCGCCATCTAGCGGTGTATGGACTAACGAAAATTTTCTGTAATAAAGGTGGTGTTATCTAGCGGTATATTTCTAGGACTAATTAGGGTATGTTTGTGGCACCATCTAGTGGTGTATTTTAAAAGTAGCCAGTGTTTTCTGTAATGGAAGTTGACCATGCACGTCCGTTTCTCTCTCGGCTCTTTCTCAAACAAACAAATCAATTAATCAAATTAATCAATCATATCAATCTCAATGAATCAACCAAATTAATATCAATAAAATCAGATCATAACTTACAGTTTGCGAAAACTAACTTACAGTTCAAAAATACTGATTTGGTTTAATTAATTACAGCTTGCTTGCCTGCTCAAAATCAGCCACAGTTCAAAATACCCTATTGATATAACGGAAATAAAAAGATAAAATAATGGTTTTAATGGTTTATTATTATATGTGGATCAATAACTACAAAGTTTAAAACCCACAAATACCCGCATAATGTTAGTAATTAAAACATAGCGTAACACCCACACCTTTATCTAATTAACTGAACAAATGAGTTGAGATCGATTCTGCAGAATAACAGTTGACGATATTCCAGAGTTGGTATATGACGTCCTCCTCCGATAAGGATAATAATACATTAAAATCTTTATTGGAATTTTTGTGAACAATTTCAAGTAAAATATATATTAAAAATAATGCGCATACCATCAGATAATTTTTTCTCTCGGCTGTTCTAATAATAACTGTGTCGGAGAACTGAATATTGAAATATTTATACAACGTATACATACATACATACATACATACATACATAGGCTAACTAAACCCGCTTTGTGTTTTCACTTATGAATAGTTGATATAAAACTGGCTGTTGGTTTTCCCATCATTAAGTAATTGTAGAGTGTAAATGTACAAACAAACCTAATTATCTCTATCACACTTACTGCAATTCGTATTTACCTTTCCCTTTCGCAGACTTAGAGCGACCATACATATACGAATTTATATAAAACGATGTTTATTATTTACAACATACACAAAAATGATTTTACCATATGATAAAGTTGTTTTTACAGAGTGCATTTATTATTAAACAGTCATACAACCTCATTAATATGAATCGGAGAGTAGTAATCATCCATTGACATCGTGTTAAATTAATGTGTTTACAAATATTTTTTAAATTTTACTGGTGCAAAATACATTAAGGTCTAAATTAAATTAAATATTAGGTGAAATAATATATTATATATATATATATATATATATATATATATATATATATATATATATATATATATATATATATAATAGTAATAATTTCTACCCTGATGCAATGGCGCTTTTATATATAGGCAGATTCCTTTTCAAAGTGGTCAGCTCGCCTATACATTCGAAAAAATTATGCCTGATTTATGTTTGATCGCGCGCGAATATTGACCTAACCTAAACCGTACGTTTATTAACATAAACAATACATTTATTAATCTAACCTAATATTGTACGTGTATTGACCTAACCTAAAACGTGGGACGCGTACTAAGCATAGTGTATGCTTCTTGTTTCTGTAACCACGCTGTAATATCTTCCCTAGGGAAGATATTAGATTTATAAATCTAAGCTCCTTTTTTTTTGGCACAGGTGTTCCTGCTAAGACGGTTGCGAGAACTGTGTCGGCGACCCCCACTCCAAACTTCTCCAAAGATAAACGATCCTATCCGAATATTGACGTGTGAGCCCGTGCACAGGACTCAAAACTGCCAACATTCTCGTTTCTCGCGTTTTCGCTCTTTAAAGTGTAACCACCATCGAGTGAGCATTATTGTAATGTTTTCTCCTATTTATGAGCCAATATCAGCTGACATTATAAATTTTACTGACTTGTGAATAAACTATTATAACATTACCGTTCAAGATGAAGATGAAAACGATGAAGTGATGAGGTGAATGTATCTGAAATCCAAGATCATGGTGATGATTCACAGAAGAAGAAGAAGAAGAAGATCGGTGAGGTAGAGGAGAATGATGTATCTCAAAACCATGATCGGAGAAGAAGAAGGCCGATAAAAAATGTGATTAAGTAAACGAGTATTGTTTGATAATATATTTTCAAACGCTAAGTTTTCCTTCAATTTTTTATTAATAATCTTGTTTTCCTAACGGACGTTTGAACCTACACTAACAATGCTACAGTTAATGCAAATGGACCGTTAGATAGAAAATTACAATAAGTGTGATACTGGATTTTTGCACACTGTAAGTTAAATCAGACTGTCATTTGTTTTAATTGAGAGCTGGTTTTGCATGATTAAGTTAAATCAATATGGTATTTTTGAATTGTGGTTGGTTTTAGCAAACTGTAAGTTAATCCAATCAGTATTTTTGAACTGTAAGCTGCTTTCTCAAGCTGTAAGTTATGATTTGATTGATTGAGACTGATTTGGTTGATTGAGATTGATCTGATTGTTTGATTTGATCGAGCGTGACTTGTTCGAGATTGATCTGCTTAATTGATTTGATTAATTTGATTTGATTAATTGATTTGTTTGTTTGAGAAAGAGACGAGAGAGAGTGGGAGAGAGAGAGACAGAGGCAAACACGATCAACCTCTATTACAGAGAACATTCGCTGGTTTAAAAATATACCACTAGATGACGCCACCTTTATTACAGAAAGTATTCACTAGTCCATACACGAGTAGATGGCGACATAAATTCAAATTGCGCAACAAGGGGGCCACGACAGGAGGGCACAGACCCTAACACAAGTTCTTATACTTGTCTTATAAGTTACCAATAGGGGCACTTATTAGAATATTATGTATCTTTAAGTGGCCACGACAAGGGGCCAAGACTCTAACACAAGTTCCTGTACTTGCCTTATGAAATAGAATTAGGGCCCATTTATTAGAATACGGCGAAGGCCCGAGAGCAAGTTCCTATATCTGTCTTGTTTGATTAACATTTAAAAATTCCAAGGTCGACCGTTTCTATAAAATATCAATAATACAGCGTCATTTCAAATACCATGTAATTTATATATGTGCTAATATTAGCAGTTCGCTAAATTAGAAACCATAGAAAATATCTTAAGATAATCTAGAAAACGTACTACAGGCTCGAAATCGGGTAAAGATAAATTCAAGAAGATGAATATGGTACAGCTTCTGAGAACGAGGGGGAAGGTTTCAAAGCGTGTGTAGTATTTCTGGGGTCGTCCTGAAAACAGATAATTTAAGAATAATCTCACATCTATGTAATAATAATAGTGACCGGTAAAGGCTGTTTATTATTCTTTGAATGTATTTAAGGTGTAACCATAATCGAATAATAATAATAATTATTATTATTATAAACCAGCATTACGGGGATTAGATGTGGTACGACTTTCGTGATGAAAACGATGAGATGAATGAGGTAAAGTGTATCTTAAAATCTTGATGATAGTGATGCTGTCTATGAAATTTCAAATAAGCTAAATTACGTCACTCTTAATTCAGATTTGACAATTTAAAACTGTTTAATTAGCATGGCTATTAAACCTCAGCTGGTAAAAGCCCATATAACGTGAAGTACATGTGTGTAATTGAACATTGAACATTTTTTCGAATGTATTGGTGCTGACCGCTTAGAAAGAGAATCTGCCTATATATAAAAGCGCAATTGGGTCAGGGTAGAAATTATTATTATTTTACCTAATATTTTTAGTTTAATTTGCAGCGGCAAAATTTAAAAAAATATTTGTAAACGCATTCATTTAACACGATGTCAATGGCTGACTGATACTGTTTAATAATAATTGCATTTTCTAAAAAAATTTTTTCATGTGGTAAAATCGTTTTGCATGTTGTAAATAATAAACATCGTTATAAACAAATCCGTATATGTAAGGTCGCGCTAATGAGTTTACGAAAGGGAAAGGTAAATACGAATTGCAGTAAGTGTGATAGAGATAATTAGGTTTGTTTGTATATTTACACTCTAAAATTACTTAATAACGGGGAAACCAACAGCTAGTTTGATATCAACTATTCATAAGTAAAAACACAAAGCGGGTTTAGTTAGCCTGTGTATGTATGTATGTATGTGTGTAAGTATACGTTGTATAAATATTTCAATATTCAGTTTTCCGACACAGTTATTAATAGAACAGCCGAAAGAAAAACACACATGAAGGTATGCGTATTATTTTTAATATATTTTACTTGATATTGTTCACAAAAGTGCCTTATCCTTATAGGAGGAGGACGTCATAAACTCATTTGTTTAGTGAATTAGATAAAGGTGTGATTGTTATGCTATTTTTTAATTAATGACATAATGCGGGTAAATATTTGCGGGTTTTAAACTTTGTAGTTATTAATTCGCATATAATAATAAACCATTAAAACCTTTTATCTTTTTATTTCCGTTGTATCAATTTGGCATTTAGAACTGTGGCTGATTTTCAGCAAGCAAGCAAACAAGCTGTAATTAATTAAACCAAATCTGATGATTAATTTAATTAATGAATTTGTTTGTTTGAGAAATAGCCGAGAGAGGCGTCCATGATCAACTTCTATTACTGAACACACTTGTTACTTTAAAAATATACAACTAGATGGTGCTACAAACAAACCCTAATTAGTCCTAGAAATATACCGCTAGATGGCACCACCTCTATTACAGAAAATTTTCATTAGCCCATACACCGCTAGATGTCGTTACAAACAAATTCAAATTTTGCAACAAAACTACGAGGGTGTGTATGAAAAGTGAAAGTGTCCCAGGGGGCGGGGCTTGAGACGTCACAAAAAAGTGGAGGAGGTAGAGGCGATCTTCTACTGTCAACCTTAGATATGCCTAAATGCACTTTCTAAGTTGTTTTTGTCTGAAATACCACGAGATTCTTCAAATTTTACGTACAAAGGAACAACCATACTAATATCCAAATTCTCTCAATTATTTTTTTAAATTTGATTAATTTGGCTGGACTAGATCACGCAATAAAACTATGTTAGTATCAGAAATGTTAATGTATGACGTTTATTACGTTATAACTTATAATGCACTAGAGATTACAAATATTTAACGGTGTTATAACGGATATTCGTTTTTATAGTTTAAAATTATGTGCATGTTAAATTTATGAGAATAGTATAAGATGCAACAAGTAGCCAATAATTTAGTTCGAAACACGATGAAAAAAACGAATAATTTGTAACATATTATACTCAAAGGTGTACGTTAAATTGAAAATAGCGACTAATGAAAGGCCTACGCGTGATTAACTTAAAATGACCTTAAAGTGTCGTTTCAGTATTTTATCTTACATAAGGGACTGTCATATGAACGCAAAAAAAGAAATGTTACATAAGGTAAATGTTTAATATCGATCTTTCTCAAGATACTTATACGCAGCCATGAAAGTTAAATTTTGACTTTAATCGTTAAAAAATGTATTCATAAATCAATTTTCTCGTAGAAGGTAAGTCGTAAACTTGCGAAAAAGAATCAAACTTTATTGTTTGGCTAAAAATTAAATTCTGCATGTATATTTTGAAAGCCCACATAAATCAATTTAAATAATTCAGTAAAATGTATTTATGAGATTCTTATTCAGTTATGTCACGTATCTCTGTGTTCTTTAAATGAAAATTCGCATTTAGCATAATTCATAACGTGTTCACGTACCATTAAATGATTGTTAAGAATAGAGAAACTTAATAATATCAAATCTTTGGTAAAGTTGAAAGTTGTCGTGTTTGTTCTGAATTCTATACAATTTAAATAAAATTTCTGATGAAATATTGTTCAGCGTTGTATTATATATGAAGCCCTACCATGATACTACAATTTCTGTCAACGTATTCGAGAACGTATTTCCTAACTAACATAATAAATGGGAGATTTGTTCCTGATTTTGCCGAAAATGCTTCTTTAAAATATGAATTTTAAAATTGAATTTGATGAATGAATATAGATATCATATTGTTTCAAAATATCTAACATTTTGATGATATTCTTTGAATGTATCCCAGAAGTTTCATACAGTAATGGTTCTTGTATATTGTAAATTGATTTAGTATTTTGCTACATTCTTTAATTAGCATTAATGGATCATTTGTTTGTGACAGGCCGTTGTACGGATGAACCTACCAAGGCACGTTACATTGTTTTAAAATTAGGCAAAGATAACGCAACCCTCTGGCATACATACGACCATCTATACACAATATAATTTAAACGCCAGAGACATTTAACTAAATTTATTCAAAGTCATCAAATATTATACACTTTGAAATAATTAAAAATTATCAAATGACTCCATAACTTTAACAATCACTAATATTACTGTAAATTTATAATCACGACATATGTAACAAAGGACCACGCGATTTTCTTATGGAAAGTGGCCTTCGGCTAACATGTCTAATTTTTTTATGTGTAATAGTTCTTGTCATACTCATCAATATTGTTCATAGGCACAAAGTCATTCTATGGCTAATTTTAGAAATACTGGGTGTTAAAGTTTCAAAATACCTACCTTGCCATGTTCATTATTTTTGGTTTGAAAGTACTGATGTTCATTTTATCTTCCAAATGAGACTTTTACATCTCTATAGGATATGTAGTTGTACACATAGAATACCATTCAATCTTATTTACAGGGTGATACACATTTTGACATTAAAGTTTTTCAAAAAAAATATTTTGTTTTATTACGGCCACATAATTGCTACTGTAAAAGACTCTTCATTGGATATGATATTGTGTTGGTTAAGCAAATAGTTACATATATATATATATATATATATATATATATATATATATATATATATATATATTGAGATGTTCAGAAAGAAGTAAAAGAAGGATCGGACAGTTTAAATGATAATTTAGTTATAAAAAGGGGTGATTTCAAGCTCGATACATGTGCGAGACATTGTTTGATAGAAATCTGGTTCACGATGTGTTTAAAGTAGATTTGTTTTGTACAAAATAGTCTGAATATTATTTATACAATTTGATTTCATTATAAAAAGCATTGTGCTACCAACAAAAATGTCAAGAATGTTAAATACACTTATTTTCGTAAAGTCAATTTAGTATTTCCTTTATTTCAATAAAAGTCAATTTTTCGAGGGTATTTTGGCAAGTGAACATTTTACAGGTGTTTAAACATAAATTGTAAAGTTAGGATTATATTAGGGATATTGTGTAAATAGTTTTAGAATGCAGGAAATGTAAAAAAATCATAAAAGGGTTATAATATGGACATATTAGACATATTTCTCACATATTTTTGGATGCAACTCTGTGACAAACATAGTGATATAAGTTTAACAGCAAGAGCAATGCATAGAACAGTTTAACATAAAGACATTCACAGTTATATACATTTTTATAGTGAAAATTCCAGTATGTGTGTTAGACGATGTGACTTTTTAATGCAACACTATATGACTCAATGCATTTGAAATGAACAGTAAATATAATAAAGACAAGTATTACAAACCTCTAACATAACATTTTGAGTGATAAAAACGTTTTTAAATATAAGTTATTTGCAATTTTAGATTTAAGTTTGGTTATGTTGTAATTTCTAGGTTTTTTGCACAAATTTATAGTTTTTTTATATTATTAGGCTTAAATTATATTCTTAAAGTAATTAATAGGAGTTCTTTCTCAGTATCTCATAGTTTTTAAAAGGATACAATGCATTTCACCGCAAAATTTTGTCAAATATGAGGTGAATGTAGAATATTTTTACATAAACTTAAAATTTCTTTAAATTCGAAATTTCAAACTCTAAAAGTGTGTTCCTATGTAAAATTTTCCCAGGATTCCGTTTATGTAATTAGATTAAGTGTAGCTTGTAAGTTTAGGTAGTTATAAGCAAATTCAAGTTAGATTAGGTGATTTCGCATATTATTTTAAGGAACCATATCTTGTTGGGTGTCTTTTTATTCGAGATTTTATGTAGTTTTCATTTCTGTTGTTAGTTTTTAAATCCGTTAATATATAAGAAAGTTATGGCCAAATTTCTATTTTAGTCAAAATTTTAAAATGTTTCAACCAATCAGAGCCTTAGTTACATAGGTAGAATTGCTAAAAAAATTGAAGTTTTAGTAACAACCAAAAAGGTATAAAAGGAATTGCCCTGGAAGTGGTGAGCTCTCTATAATTTGTTCAAATTTAAAAAAAAAGGTTAAAGCAGTGTTGTGTATTTGTGTAATAAATAAGTTTTCATAACCTAATTTAATTATCGGAAAGAAAGTTATAAATAACGAAGAGAATATTCTAGAGCAATTGTTTTTATACCGGCATTAAATTAAATAGTTCGGTCTCCGATACCTGTTAGTTTTCGGAAAACTTTTGTACGATTTAATTTGTGTTACGATTTTGTTAAAAGTTTTCATTTTATCAAACGTGATTTGATTACGTTCTACCAAATTAAAATCGCATTTATTTGGTCATTGGTGTTTTATTTCTTGGTACAAATCTCTTTTAAATAATTTATATTTGATCCGGCATCTAAAAATAAAAGTGAAATAATAACAAATTTTGGACAACATTTAAACACTTTATAAACGATACCACTCAATAAGCGTTAATTTATTTAAATAAAAAAATTACCAAGATAAAATTAGTGACTGGAGTGTTGCCGAATTGGAAGGAAACATTACTAGTTTTGGAAGTTGGTGTCATCGACAACCCGAGTACCTGTCAGCAGCAAATGGGTGTATGGTAACAGCTAGAATCAAGTGGAAAGTGCCTGCATCAAATTGGAACAACTTGAAGACATCAATTTGCATTTGGAACAGTATATGTGAGTCACATTTTCTTTATAACCCTATTTATTGTGTACATTGTTGTGTTAAATTTCCTGCAAATTATTATTTATTAGGTATATGTATTGGTGTAGAATTTCAAACAATACTTGTATAAACACCTGTAAAGGAAACAAAATTTTAAATTATTTTCATATTCTAAATTTAATTGTGAACGTAAACAGTAAATTTGCAAATCATTATTTGACAACTTTGACATTCGTAAACTTCATTCAATAACGTTACAACGCATGCGTTGGAAGTGTAAATTATATTCAGACTCATTCCTTATACATATATGATAATTTTTATAAAGTGTAATTCATATAAATACATACACACATCTAAATTTAATTTCCCACTAAATACTTGATCCCTATCCCCAAAATTGAGATTGAGCTAGTACGGTGCACATTTATTCTTTAAACATATAATTACATATTAATTTAAATTTAAAATCCAACTAAATATATTATTCCCCTCAATATAACTATAAAATTATTATCGCCATTAATATATATATATATATATATATATATATATATATATATATATATATATATATATATATATATATATATATATATATATTATACAATGTGATTCATAAGTTTTGTCTCAATCATCAATTCTTTTTAAAATCAAATAACGGAACCCTCTGTATGTGGGAATTGATTTTGACTTCATGTTATCCTTTAGTTAGACAGATTAGGTACTACTTAAGATTGTACATGGCAATTCAATAATTTGCAAAATATTTAATATAACAATAGGTCAAAAAACAAGGTTTTCACCTTTCTTTTTCTTCATCACCCTATATTTAAAAATTGACTCGGTTAAGGTATATTGATTTTAAAATCTTGGAATACAGCATATTATAATGATTTAGTTCCTAAAATTTCGTTTCAATCCTATGAGTAGATCTGTAGATAGTCTGGCAAGTTTCACCAAGACATGTCAAATGAAATTGTCAATTCAATTAAATTCTTATGGAAAGTGGCCTTTGGTAAAAATGTATAATTTTCTGATATGTATTAGTTTTCGACGTCCTCGTCAATATTGTTCATGAGCACAAACTCATCCTCTGACTAGTTAAAGTGTTAAAGTTTCAAAATACCACGATTCGCATGTTCATTGTTTTTATTTGAAATTACTACGTTAATTTTTTCTTCAAAATGCGATTTTTGCATCTTTATGGGATATGTAGATATACACAAAGTGTATAATTGATTCTTAGTTACAGGGTGATACACAGTTTGCTTCCTACCTTAAGGTGCAATGCTCTACAGCTAGCTCTTCTTTTTCGGAGGCCGGGTCATGGGGAAGGATTTAACAGAAATAAAGAAAAGATAGGGCGCCAATCGTCTTGAGGGCGAGTTTTTATTTAAAATAAATCAATACTAGTAAGGTTTCCCTTATTTTTCTAAATATAAGTAATACAAGTAATCATTGGTACACACCAATGAAATAATCAGCATTGGAAATAATGGAATTACCAATAAGGGTTACAACAAAAAATTACTATTGAATTAGCTTAGAAACTGACCCTGAAGTATTTAACCAAGTACTTGTTTTATACTTGAGTCATAACTCAAAGATTTAATTAAACTGGAAAGTCCCCCTTATTTAGTAAAAAAATGTTAAGCTGTTTGTTATAATAAATTCATTACACAAAGAAACATAAACTGTAATAGTTAAAGAGAAAAACTTAATAGATTTAAATATATTTACAAGGTGGTATTCTCCTTGCATTGAGAACTAAACAAAAGAAAGTTACTTAAAAACGTTTGCAAAAGCATCTACAAAAGGATGAACATGCACAAGTACATTTGTAATTTGAACGTTTGTTATAGAAGCTTAAAAGTAGTCTTCCATAACCCCAATAGAAAAGTTAGGCATACAATAAGCAAGGCACCATTTCAACCTTCTGGTTACTCGGTATTAATTCACTATTTATTATTTTGATAAAGTCATTAACATAGGTGTGCGATCAAATTTAAATCTACTAGTGGGCACAATTCGGTAAGCATAAAATCATAATTAGTCTAGTCGAAGCATAAAAGCACACACAAGGCAATATGTAATCAAAAGAATTTAAATATACATAAAGCTGTACAAAACCAGAAAGTGAGTGGCTATCATAGGATCAACCTGTGCCTGTTTTGGTTAAGAGGTTTCCTGACTGGATTCTCTGTCGGTTATCTCAAGTGAATCTTCCGAGATAGCATTACCGATGTTCCCCGTAATAAATTTGTGTTCCTTAGGTGAAAATATAAGTAAAGGAAATCGTAAACCAAAACGTAACGACCTATAAAAATAGTATTACTAAAGGGTAAGAAATTACTTCTGAAACAAACCAGTTTGAATACAGATCGTTGAAGGCTATTAATCAGATTTCAATTCCATCAATTGTACGATATTTCCAATTATTTAAAAGCAGGAAATATAATGTCGGTGAGCTACGGCCTTTTATAATTAAAACGAGAGACTCAGAAGTCTCAGAAGCGATAGCTGGTTGAGCAGGTAAAAATGGCGAATCTCCAATAAACCGGGGTGTGAATAATTTAAATTCAACATAATAAATCCCCTAATACAGCGGCCGGCGTGTAAGAAGACGAGCACGCCTATGCGCGAAAGACGACTTTATGATGTTGTTCAAATTCCCGCTTTCGTTTACCTCAAAGGCGTCACATGGTGCATAATGTATATTTTAATGGTATATTAAAAGCAATTCAAAGAACCATATTTTATGTAAATACGCAATTTATTATAATTAAAAGCTATACTGGAAGTAATACTATAATTAAATTAATAAAATCAATATGTTATTACATTACACATAATTGATACCTATTACTAAAATAATATTGTCTAAAATGTTTTATTTTCACTGTCACTCAAATCACTAAACTGATAATCACTGTCACCATCTTCACCCATATTTATAACTAACTTCTCAGTTTCTATATCCAAAATTTGTTCACTTTCAAGATATTTGTCTTCTATATTAATTACTTTATTACATCGGCTTTTCCAATCTTCTGTAGTTGTCGTTTCAAATGCTCTGTTGGCCAATTCCATGACATCATTTAACTTAAATGTAACGTTTTTCTGTGCTACTTCGCTTTTTATCTTTGCCCAGATTAATTCTATGGGATTTAGATCCGGATGATACGGCGGAAGTCTTCTGTTTTATGGAAGTTATAAATGATGTGTCTTATTATGTTAAGATCATGTTTTTTTTGGCGCTTCTTCTCCGGAGATCTCAGTATAATTGTACCATTATTTTTTGCGGACGATTCCTTGGCTTCCTTTATGATTCGTTCTATTGTTGTGACTGATACTTTTGTTGCATTTGAAGTTTTTTCCTTGGTGCTCCGTAAGGTTTCGGATTCTTCTTCTTGTGTTAAAAAGTATTGAAACACGTTATGCACTATTTCTAGCGTTTGACCGTTTAAGATTTTTCCAGACTTAGACATTTTTTAAAACCGATTACAAATCAGTAAATGTTGACACCGTATAATCAATTTTCAAAAACTAATATGCATATGTACCAAGAATCCGGATATTTATATATCAAACCTCTAATTGCTGTCATTATGTTAACTGCTTATAAATTTATTATTTAGATAAGTATGTTTTTCCCCTCTAATCGTCTTTAAGACAATTTTCTAATGGGTACCTAATGCTTTCATTATTTCATTTTATTAGTGTATATTAAAAATACATTCAAAATTACCTATTAGACAAATGGGAGAGATGCCTACATACTTTCAGGGATAGATGCCTATTATGCAAACATGAAAAACCAAATGTAAAAAAAAACGCGTCACCAATGGAAATATTGGAATTATTCATCTTCATACGCATTCTTCCAATATACATATAATTAAACATACAAATGTGATACGCCACTGCTTAGTATTTTTATTATAATCGGCAACCGCCGTAGTTCTTCGCGATGCGCCGGCTCCTCGTCTTCTTACACGCCGGCCACTGTAGATGGGATGCTTTATAAATAAACGGAAATGTAATTCATTTTCTCCCCCAACTGACATCCCGTTTATGCAAAAATCACGCACCTAACCTGCCTACTCGCGGCCAATTTCTGAACTATATCCTATAGAAGTTAAAACTGTAGAAAACCATCGATGTTAAAAAAATAGTAGATCAATGATGGTTAGCGAAAATACATTAATTGATTGACGGTAACAGAATATAATGATCATATAGTGAGTGTAGACACTAAGTTTTAATGTTTATAACAAAAATAAGTAACCGGTTTCGGACCGTAACAAGTTTAACGGTATACTTTTTTAAAAAAATTATTTTGTACAGGGTGTTTCCTAAGTACGGTACATAATTTCAGGAGCGTATTCTGCTACTAAAATAAAAGCAACTTTGCTTATAAACTATGTCTCAAAAATGCTTCGTTACGGAAGTACAAGGTGTGAAAGTTTCATAGAAAAATTAAAATTTTTTTAATATTTCCATAACTACTTGAGACATTTCAATAAAATTTTGCAGTGTTTGAGAGTTAGCAACGTGCGTATTGTACGCTAAAACCGGCGGATTTACTATAATCAGTGTCGTGTAGGCAGGATAATCGTTGCACAATTTGAAAGAAAAAAATGCGGTACACCACTGTTTCTAATCTTTCTCAATTTTTTTTGGATTGTCTGTTCCATTTGGACGAAAAAATGGCTCTTGTCTTTTTTTCCTAAGACTAAAAGTAAAAAAATAAAAAAAACATTGTAGTGCTCCGTGATGTAATAACCAGTGTTCATGAATGAGTCTCGCGGTAAACTCATAATAAACCTATAAAGAAACTAAAGTTTTTTCATTGCTTTTAATCAATTTTAAGCTGTCTAAACAATGTACAACATTTTCAGCAAACATTTTCACTAAATGTGTGGATAGGCATTATTGGCGACCATCTTATTGGACCACACTTTTTACCCACCCGACTAAATGGTAATTCGTATAGTCAGTTTTTAGCCGACGAACTAAACGTTCTATTAGAAGAGGTCCTTCTGCAGGTGAAAGCTAATTTATGGTTTATTCGCGACGGTGCCCCTGCTCATTTCAGCCTTGTTGCACATCATACTGTCTCAATTAAAAGAAAATGCAGATCTATAATCCAACAACATCCAAATTATTTGAATCGCCTGTTGCAACTAAGTGATGTGTTAATACAAAATAATTATATGATTTCTATCAGAAAAATATCTGCTAATGTAAACTTCTAAAAGTGGAGTTCAGAGACGTTTAAAAATTCTAAACCTTCCAAAAGCTTCAACCGGGAGATATTGAAAAAAGATTATTGTTGTGTGAGACCTTATTGGACTTGTTTAACCAAGAACCTGGTATTACTGCTATAATGTCAGATGAAGCCGCTTTCCATATAGATGAAAACATTAATAAACATAATAGTAGAATTTGGGGAAGCGAAATTCCTAGACGATTCAATTCGCGGGATACACCAAAAGTGAATGTATGGTGTGCTGTTTCAAAAGAAAAATTCTATGGACCATTCTTTTTTTTCAAAAAAATTATTACTGGAATTATTTATACGGATATGCTCGAAAACTTCTTTTACCCACAGTTGGAACAAGATGAGATAATACGAGAAGTATACTTTCAGCAAGACGGTGCCCCCCGCCCCCCCATTTTTCTCAGATAGCCAGAGAATCTGTAGATAGAATTTTTGGTCAGAGGTGGATAGGCAGAGCCGGACCAATAGAATGGCCGGCACATTCTCCTGAACTAACTGTGCCTGATTTTTTTATATGGGGTTATGTTAAGGATCTTTGTTACTCAAACGTTCCACACACTATCGACCAATTCAAAAATAACATAATCAATGTTTTTGAAAGCATTACTCAGGAAATGTTGGAAAATGCAATTTGCAGTTTAGATTTCAAAAATGCATTGATAATAATGGGGGATACATCCAGCAATTTAGTTTGAAAAGATAATAACGTTGGTATGTATTTTCTATTGTAATTAAAAATGTTTTCTGTTTTGTTGAATTTTTATTTGTATCGAACATGTTGCCATAAAAATTTAAATAATTATGTTAGTTCTTTTTATAAGCACAGCAAACTATACATTTTTAGAAAGTGGAAAAATGCCTCTATCGAAAGATGCCACAACACATAAGGTGTTCCATTAAAAAAAGAATCAAAAATTTAAATTGAAAACTGACAATTTTTTCAACCTTCTGGTTAAATGAAAAAAATTGATTGTAAGTCAGAATAAAACTTTTTGATAAATAAAGCATACCTGAGAAAACATTTCGTTTCTATCTCAATTTGTTTAAAAGTTATAAGCGCTTCAAATGTGTCACAATATCCTGGGACACCCTGTATATACCAGACACATTGCTTAACTCGTGTATAATGTACCAAAAGTCAGTAAAACTGTTATTAACGGGGAAAAGGAATAGGGCTAGTATCTGTACTGTACCTATTGTATTCATCATGATACGTTAAGGTATAAAACAATATTTACACCAAAAACCAATACTTGGACTGTGAGTGGTAATAGTCAAACCGACCAGTCCTTTGGATTTCGAAATAGTTAGTTATAGTGTAGAAGGCTAACTAGATACAGATTGGAACATGTATTATTGTTATTAATAATTCCAAGTGACGACAACTAAAACTGTTCCAATCTATATCTGGTTAGCCCTATAGATTATAACTAACCATTTCGAAATCCAAGCGACTGGTCGGTTTGACTGTTTACACTCTCAGCCCTAGTGTTAGTTTTTGGTGTGAATATAGTTTTATACCTTAACGTATCATGATAAATATAGTAGATACAGTACAAATACTAGACGTATTCCTTTTTCCTGTTAATAACCGTTTTACTGACTTTTGGTACATTATACGCGAGTTAAACAATGTGTGTGGTGTATATTTCTGGTTTTCACTTTGCACAGCATGTGCACATGCTGACTTGTGTATCATAATTTAAAATTACTCTCTGGACGTTACAAATTCAATCTAGGTTAAACAATAAACCATAGAAGACAACGTATTGGTTCCTTTAAAAACGCTAACAGTTTCATTTGATATGTCTTGGTGAAACTTGCCAGGCTCTACATCATAGGATTAAAATGAAACTTTCGGAACAAAATCAGTATAACAAGCTGTATTCGAAGATTTTAAAATCTATATACATACATTGAAAGAGCCAATTTTAAGATGCAGGGTAATGAAAACGAAAAAGGATTTTCGACTTATTGTTTTATTTAGTATTTTGTAAAATTATTGAATCGCCTTGTATATTCTTACGTAGTATTATGTACTACGTCTAACTAAAAGGTAAAAAAATGTAGTCAAAATCAATTCTCGTATACAGAGGGTTCCGTTATTTAATTTTAAAAAGAACTGGCGATTGGGACCAAACTTATGTATCACCCTCTATAATATATATTTTTACCCTGTATAATATATATTTTTAACTACTTACTTAAGTAACACAATATGACACCCAATGAAAAGTCTTCCACAGTAGCAATTATGTGGCTGTTGTAAAACAAAATATATATTTTTAAAAACTATCACGTTAAACTGTGTATTACCCTGTAACTAAGAATCAATTATACCCTTTGTGTATATCTACATGTCCCATAAAGATGCAATGCATTTTGAAGAAAAAATTAACGTAGTAATTTTAAATAAAAAATAATGAACAAATCGTGGTAATAACACTTTAACTAGTCACAGGACGATTCTGTGGTCATAAACCATATTGATGATTACGTCGAGAGCTAATACATATCACAAAATTATACATTTTTACCAAAGGCCACTTTCCATAAGGATTTAAAAACGCTGACAATTTCATTTGACATGCCAGACTCTATCTGCAAATCTATTCATAGGACTGAAACGAAACTTTAGGAACAACTTGATTACAATATACTATATTCGAAGATTTTAAAATCAATATACCTTGACCGAGGCAATTTTTAGATACACGGTCGTGAAAGAAAGAAAGGTTCTTCGACTTATTGTTATATTTAATATTTTGAAAAATTTTTGATTCGCCCTTAATATCTTAAGTAGCTATGATGTCAAAATCTATTCCCACACACAGAGGGTTCTGTTATTTTATTTTAAAAAAATTGATGATTGGGACAAAACTTATGAATCACCTTGTATACTATATATTTATAAGTATTTACTTAACCAACACAATATCATATCCAATGAAGAGTCTTTCACAGCAGCTGTAATAAAACAAAATAATTTTTTTTTTAAAAACTGTAATGTCAAAATGTGTATCACCCTGTAAATAAGATTGAATGGTACCCTTTGTGTACAACTACATATCCTATAAAGATGTAAAAATCGCATGTAGAAGATAAAATGAACATCAGTACCTTCAAACCAAAAATAATGAAGATGGAAAAGAAGGTGCTTTGAAACTTTAAAACCCTGTATTTGTAAAACTAGCCATAGGATGACATTGTGCCTATGAACAATATTGATGAGTACGACAAGAAATAATACATATAAAAAAATTAGACATTTTAACCGAAGGCCACTTTCCTTAAGAAAATGGCGTGATCGTTTACTAAATTGCTCAAAACATTTGTTACGTGCAAATTTCTCCAGAAGGGCCACAATTTGTTATAACAAATGGCAAAACTGTAGCTTGAAAAATAATAATTCTAAGTGGCTCAGTGACGATGAAGTGACATGCATCCTAAACTGTGCTAAAATTAATAGTTAGTAAACAAGGGCAGAAGGCGTCATCTAGAACATAGTACAACCCTAGTAACAAGCATAACGCTAATCCCTTTTCTAAATAAGGTAAACGTAAGGTATTAGTGTCCGGATAGAAATGCAAGAAAACAACAGACAGTTAACCTGGACTTTAAAATATAAACCTCATTTTACGTTTTCTTTTTATGTACAACACACATCTCTGAAGTGAAGCGATTTAAACAAAATATATGTGTGTGTGTGTGTGTGTGTATATATATATATATATATATATATATATATATATATATATATATATATATATATATATATATATATATTGAGATCGTATTAATTAAGCTGAATATCATAGAGAGATATAAGTTCGGATTAAAAGAGACATTAAACATAAATTAATTACGTTGAATTTGAACAAACATACATGTAAAGCGCAGAATATGTAAGTGAGAATTAACTTAAAACTAAGTACAAATGTGAATATAGAACATGTTGTTAGATAGTTAAACCAAATCTCATAAGTATAAACGTGTTATCTTAGCTAGGTAGTAGTATTCTTCATTATAATAGTTTCCGAGCAGTTTCAGAGTAGTAAAATTATGTATTTTAATTTATAAATTACATGTATTCCATTTATATGATAATATTCTGGTCTAGTACCACAATATGCTTTCATTCTAAAGCAAAAAGAAATTAAATTGTATCAATCAACGTAAGAAGTGTAAAGTACATGAAATCCGAACAAATTTTACAAGATTCATAGAGCTTATTAAGTTTAAAAGTGAAATTAAACAAAGATTATGTTATAAACCTACTTAACAGTGTGATTAGGTAGTATTGTAACTTAAATTAACATTATAGATGTGATTTAAGCTTAAAAGTTGATAAACCAGGTTATGATGATTTTTAACACACTGTTTGAGATGTAATTTATTAACATGGCCCATAAAAGTGTTTAAAACTAATGAATTCATATGTATTTTGGGTCAAGGAATCCAATTCTGTTTGTAGTTTTCCTGTTGGAATTAGAATAGTTATAAGTAAATTTGCGTATGAAAATTTGCCTATTTGTCATAATTTAGATAGAATAAGAATCTTTAAAGGACATATGTCATGTGAGGTGCCTATGGAAAGGAAATGTTGCATAGAATTCAAAAATGATTATATTTTTAAGATCTGTCCACATATAAGAAAGTTATCAGTAAAAATAATGATTTGTAAATTTCTGAAAAATGATTAACAAATGAAAATTAAGCAGTCTTATGCTTGTATTGGCAATATTTGCTAAGGTGATGGCTTGTTTTTCAGAAGTTATATAAGGAAGTGGCAGAAATTTTTGTATCTTGTATTCCCAAAGTGTGAATATGTCAGTCGATGTGTACATGATTGAAAATTTAATATCGTTCATGTGATTCGTATAACCTTAAAAAATTTTATATTATTAAACAAATGAAAATTAAAATTTGTAATAAAAATAAGATTAAGGTAATTATTATTCCGGGTGATGTGTATCGTTGTATAAGTGAATGTAAATCGGCGTATTTCAATTACTTCGTTAAAATAAAAATTTATTTTAACCGAACTGCCTTTGTATTATTATTCGAATTGAAATTAAAATTGAAAAGTGCAAGTAGTAATAATTTGAATGCTGATAAAAGTTGTGATATTTTCGAATATAAAAACCTGAAAGCAAATTATTATATTTATGAATATAATAAATAAATTAAACTGCTTATGGAAAAGTGACAAAGCAGATATGTATGCAGTTTACCTATGTATATTGGTGCTGTATAGACCTTCCACCGATGGAGCAAAAATTGATGCAGCATATACACAACTTGCCGATACTGCAGATCTTCCACCAATGGATCAATAATATTGGAATTCGAATTATTCCTGAATTAGAAATTGAAAGAAAGAAAGGGACATTAACGTGAGTCTATGAAACTTAGATATTTATTTGAAGGTTAAGTTGAATTTTATTAAGATTTATTTATGTGTATTTATGTATAGTGAATTATATACTAGTCTAGAAATACTACAACCATGTCTTGATTTTATATTGATTCAATATCATTTAAAAAGAGAAAAGATACCAATATTAAATTATTAGTATTGTTTGGTTCTGATGTTACACAAACACATACATTAAGGTCAACAAAATTCACATACGCACAACATATAATATATTTTCAGATGATACAAGGCGTTTGAATAAAAGTAAAATTTATACAATTCCAGATTCAATTAAAATCACGATTGAATTGAATTTAATGTACAAAAGAACCTTACATAAACGTTTAATGTTTTTCTTTTTATACTGAACTATATGGAACCCTATCCTCTAGACATGCTAGTCGAGGCAAATTATTTTAATGAAATTAACGAAAATTATCGTATTAGATTGATGATGGCACAATGTGCCGAAGTTTCATTAAAATACATTACGATTTACTAATATCATTAATATCATTATTTCTTTTAATTCAAATGTGGTAAAAATTAAAAATAATTATTAAAAGTAAAGTACGATACAAATTTATTACACAATTATAGTATAGTAAATTTAAATCCTCATCGCAAATGGCAACACAAACGTGGGTCGAAATATTTATAAGAATATTTTATTTGATTTAATTCATACATCGCAATATATATATATATATATATATATATATATATATATATCCCTCTAGTGGACCACGATCTGCTTGGAATTCGGGAGGTAATGGGTTCGATTCCCGTTACCGTCTACCCTGTTTTCGATTCTTTCAGAGGATCTCGCTCATACACGTACGGCATCATCACTGCGTATACCCACATCGTCTGTGGCTATTCAAGTGAATCTTGGGGTAGCAACTTCCCTCTCAGAATCCTAACTCCGTTCCTTCCGATCGTATTCTAGCCTGGCCTTTCTTTAATCCCATTATGCAGACATACTTAATGGATGTATGTACATTAATGTGGCTGAAGAAGTTTGGGAAGCTCAAGCAAGCCGTCATACGGCTTGGCGAAGGAATGAAACACGCTGCCCCCGCAACATATGTATATACAGGGTGTCCCGGAAAATCACCGACAAACTTCTACAGGGAGTTCCCAGGACCAAATTAGGGCATTTTTCCCTCTTTAAATTTTATCGCAAAATGCAACTCTAAAAAGTTATACGCTCTCAAAGCTTAATTTAAAATGTAATCACTTTATCTCCGTAAATTATGAACGTTTTTTATTGATTTTTATACAGTCGACTTATCTTATACAAGTCATAATTTGATAGAAATCTAAAAAAAATCTCATCACTAGAACTATTCCTTCACCAGTGGCGTCAACCTTCAACCGTTAAAAAAATATTTTTGCAAAATATATTACAATTTTTCTGCTTTATTTTGGTAATAAATTTTGAAATAAAACAATTTTGTCTCTTAAATTTTTATTCTACAATGGACGGTTCTTGAGAAAGTTGGAAAAAAAGGTTTATATTCTAAAATTAACTGATCTGTGCTTATTTGATAAATGCACTATTTTAATAATACTTTTTAAAATAAAGAATTCAAATAAAAATTAAAAGAAAAAATACAAATATTTAAATAAAATAGTAATTATATAATAATTCTCAAAGTGGAACCCCATTTACTTGAATGGAAGCATTCGCCCCACATACTACAGACATTCGCGTTGGTCGAACTATCCCTGGAATTTGCCTAATTTCCTCGAATGCTTCAGCAATGCGATTCCAAAAATAGTCTCTACTAATTGCTGGAACTGAATAGATCTTTTTTTAACAGCACCCTAAAAAAGAAATCTAAGGGATTGTGATCAGGTGATCTAGGCAGCCATGCTATAGGAGCATCGTTACCTCGTCCGATCCACCGGTTAGGGAACTGCACGTGCAGGTATTGCCTCACAGGTAATCGAAAATATAGTGAGGAACCATCGTATATTAGGATTGTCTCAGATCTGACGTTTAATGGTACAACTACTAAAAGTTCCCACAAGTTATTTTGCAAAAACTCCAAATCGCAGCGTTATCTGGTCGGTTGGGTAGCATAAAAGGACCAATAATAAATTATTCAAACAATTCCTGCCCACACATTTATGCTGAATTTATTTTGAAAGCAACCTTCTTGAATTACATTAGGATTCTCATCTGCCCAATTGTGGAAATTATGGAAATTAAAGATGCCATCTCTAGTAAAACAGGCTTCGTTCGTAAAAAGGATTCGAGCAACAGTATAAAGATCTTCAATGAAATTATTTATCAACCATTGACAATATTCTCCTCTAAGTAGTAGATCTGTCAGCAAAAGCTCTTGGATGTGGTACGCTTTTAACAATTGTTCACCATTTTTAGAAATATTCAATTCAGAAGCGACGTGTCTAGTGCTTGTAGTTGGATTATCTTTAATAATTTCCAAGATGCGCTCTTTTATCTTAACAGTTCCGACGCGATGCTGACGTCCAGAATTTGATTTCCTTTACAAAGACTACCTGTTTCAGAAAGACGACGGTTAATGGAAGCAAAAGTGGTACGGTGCGGTTGATGTCTATTTGGAAATCTTTCTAAACATCTTCTTGCTGCAGCTCGAGAAGTACCTCTCCATTCGCCAAAACAAAATGCATATCAGTTAATTCTGAATACGAGTAGCGTTCCACCATAAATAATAATAAAATAATAAACAGGGGCACGTTTTACTTAAGTAGGTAAGAACTTGACAATTAACTAACTTTGTTTTGTCTTGAAGACGCAGCCTGCTACTACATGAATTATCAAATAAGAACGGATCAGCTGTTGCAGAATACAGATTAATTTTCAAATTTTCTCAAGAATCGTCGATTTCAGAATACAAATTTAAGAGACAAAATTTAATTTTAATTTATTTTGCAAAAATAATTTTTTTTAAATGTTGAATGTTGACGCCACTGCAGATTGGGTAGTTCTAGTGATGCGACTTTTTCGAAATTTGTTTCAAATGTTGAATTGTATAAGATAAGTCGACCGTATAAAACTCATTAAAAAATGACTTTTCCGGGACACCCTGTATATATATATATATATATATACAGGGTCATTGATGGTCGGTGGTAGGTTAGACGTTTACGGAAAACGAGACATAGGAATTTTCTGAAAATTTGGCAACGTGGGTAATTCGCTCTGCTCTATCGATCTCAAATATTTTCAACGATGCGATGTTGCCGCTTCTACTCAAAAGTAGTAACAACTTTCTTATTTTTAATGAAACACCCAGTATATTATTTTATTTATAGAATCGCAATTTCTTTATGCACATTTTTTCTAAATAGTTTCTTATACCTATCTACACCGGTTTTCGAGGTAACAGTTATTTTTTTTCTCCGAAATATGATACAATTAAAATTTTAATTTAGCTGCTATTTGAATCCATAGAAGGCTGAAATTTTAGACACAGTTTGCACAACCGTTGTAGCTACTTAAATTAATGTATTTCATGTTATACAGGGTGGTTTAAAATTAATGATTTTGACGTGACACACATAAAGAGTCAAAACATTATATTTTCAAATAGAACATCCTGTATATTATTTCAAATTCTGAAAGGTAATTAAATTTCCTTTAAGTTGGTGTACCATAGTGGCATACCTAACTAGTCAAGTTTTCGAAATAATCGCAATAATTCTTAAAAATCACATTATCTTCACATAATTTGTGTTAGTTGGCTATAGTACGCCATGTTATTTAACAATGGCTTAATTATTTAATGTGTTTGACAGACGCCATTTGTGATTTTCCAGTTAATATTTACTTAAAAACAAGTTGAAATGGAGTGAAATAATTACTCACATAAAATTTTGATGATTTTAGCATCTAGTTGGTCGATGTAATTGGTCACACGTTGATGTAGCTCCTCTTTACTGTTCACCGACGTCTGGTATACCTTCTGTTTTAAATTACCCCAAAGGTAGAAATCGAGGGAGTAAGATCGGGGAACTTGCAAGCCAATCCCATGGTCCCAAACGCCTAAACCAGCGGTGATCAAATATCTGAAACAGCTCACGTGTTACCTATCCTGTGTAATGAACGGGTGCTCCATGCAATTGAAGCTAAGAAGCACGGACATCTTCTAATGTTAAATTTTCCAAAAAGTCTGATACTACTGTTTGCAGAATGTGGAGGTATTGATTGTTATTTAATGGCACATCGTAAATAAAAAATCTTATTTGGTGGGAAAAAACATTAAAGCTGAATTTGGTTTGAAAGCCCATCTGCTTGACCGCGCACGGATTTTGATCGGCCCAAAAATGTTGATTTTTTTTATTGCAAATACCTTCTCTCGTCCGTATTATTTTTTTAAAAAGCTTGAATATTCTTGAATGCTCATCAGGAGTGTCTCTTGGTAATCGTCTGGTTTCAGTTCTTGAACTGTTATATATTTAAAAGGATACATATTGTGATTGGCTTGAATCTTTTGCACCGCATAATAAATTAGGCTTAAATCATATGTTGCACTTTGGGAAGCTTGTGGATGTGCTTGGAAATAAGCCTTAAGTTTTGAACCATAATTGATAAAATTATCTTGTATTCGCACAAACTTTCTTTCGTTCATTGGTTGCAAATCAGGATAATTTAATTGAATTTCCTGCATGTTCTTGCTATAATTTTGTCACATTGTCCATGAATAATAAATAGACTCCTCAAAATTTCATATCAGTAATTATTTCGCCCCATTTCAACTTAAAAATTTTTTTTTAGATAGATATTAACTGGAAAATATCAAATACAACTTTAAAACTTCGGCGTCGGTCAAACACATTAAATAATTAGGGAATTGTTAAATAACATGGCGTATCATAGCCAACTAACTCAAATTATGTGAAGATAATGTGATTTTTAAGAATTATTGCGATGATTTCGAAAACTTGACTAGTTAGGTATGCCACTATGGTACACCAACTTGAAGGAAATTTAATTACCTTTCAGAATGTGAAATAATATACAGAGTGTTCTGTTTGAAAAAATAAAGTTTTCACCCTTTATGTGTGACACGTCAAAATCATTAATTTTAAATCACCCTGTATAACATGAAATACATTTATTTAGGTAGTTATAATAATACAAGGCTTATGCAAAATGTGTCTAAAATTTCAGCCTTCTATGGATTATAACAGCAGCTAAATTAAAAATTTAGTGGTATTTCAGAGCAAAAAAATAAAAAATAATTATTATCTCGAAAACCGGTGTAGATAGATATAGGAAACTATTTAGAAAAAGTGTATGTATATATATATATATATATATATATATATATATATATATATATATTTAGAGTAAGCGGCTTATTTTTTTACCCACACCATGGGAACTACTTTCAAAATCTTTGTAATATGTTTCAGGACATTCTCTACACGATGGTGATATCAGATTTCAATTGGACGAATTATTTCAAAATGGCGACTTTCAACTTTTTTTTTAAATGGAATGCAATATTTTTTGTTTATTATTGAGATCCTAAAAACATTCTTTTTACGATAGTACTTCGTTTTTCTCAAATATTCATTTCTTTCCCTATCAAAAAACAAATTAACATTTTAATCTAGTAGCGCATGAATGTTTTACACTCGATGTTATTTATGTCCAAATATCAAATAGCGGTAGACACAAAAGAAACAATTAAACTTTATTTTGTAATAAACATCTACTTTTTGAAACTCAAAATAAAAAATTTACAGCAAATAAAGATTAGGTATTTACAAAAATAGTTCGAAATGTTTTCCTTCTTTTTCAAAACATAAATTGAAACGTCGTCCAGTGGAGGCAATAGACCGAAGGATATTTTCCGAAGAAATTTCGTTTATGCAAGTACGAATTCTCTGTTGCATATTTTCAATAGTTGTTGGTTTAACGATGTATACCTGGGATTTTACATACCCCCAGAGAAAAAAGTCCAGCCAACCAGTATTGGATGTCAAAAAACCTAAGGAAATGTACAATGAGGACGACGCGGCAACACTTTTGGCCATGAACTCCAAGATACACACCCCTAAATTGTCTTTGCGGAAACGCTTACTAGGGGTAGGATTAAGTAAATCGCATTTACAAAGAATTTATAAGGAAAATAATATGGAACCATTTAGACCAAGGTTCAAACGTACACTTGAAAATGGAGATGAAGAGAAGCGGTTGGAGTTTTGTTTGGGCATACAATTTATTCAATAGGATTATTTCGAAAATCGTTAAAGATACCAAAAATGGTAAAGGAGTAAGTTGGCCACCGAGATCACCAGATTCAACACCAGTCGAGTTTTATTTGTGGAGTTAGGTAAAGGACGAAGTTTACAAGCAGCAATATGCTGATATGCAACAGGCCATAATTGACGCAATGAGTGAAATCGAAGGCAGAGTCTTACGAAAAGTGAATAATAATATTCTGAAACGAGTGCAAAAATGTGCGAAAGTACGAGGTGTTCACTTCGAGCATCTAATTGATAATAATTAATAATAAAATAGTAATTGTGCTTTTGATGTGTTCTTTTTTTACCTTATAGTAGTAGTACTACTTTTCTTGTATTATTCCAATATGTTGCAGAAATGTCCATCAAAACAAAAATAAAGATAGTGTGTTAAGCAGTCACGTATCTCTTTTGATAGGAATAACTGGGACAGGTGATAAAATATCAATATCGTATTGTAGTTATTTTCAAACAAAGATTAACATGCAATTGTTGTCTATCGATAAAACACCGACGTTATAGAAAATTTTTGGCTCCAGCGTCAGTAGTTTAAAGCATTGTTTTAAAAATCTTCCATGTAAATATTATCAATCGCAGGTGAAAGAGGTGAACCCATAAGAGCTCCTTTAATTTGTTTACAGAATTGACCATTGTATATAAAATAGGTGGATCCCATGTAATTAAATCTTGGTTTAGTAAATGTTTGTTTTGTAAAATCTTAATAGTATCTTTAACAGGAACTTTCGTAAACAATGAGGTAACGTCAAAACTAACTATGGGTTCACCTCTTTTAATAATAATTTTTTGATATATCTGAACAACGTTCACCCTAATATCAAATTTACTATGAAATAGAATCCAGCAATTCCATATCATTTCTGGATGTATTAATAACTAAACTTCCAAATGGAAAATTTCGTCACACTTTATATAGAAAACGCATTCATACTGGTAGATACTTTAATTCTCTTTCACACCATTATCCCAGTCAACTTTATTGTGTTGTTAAATCTTTAATTAATCGATCACAAAAATTAGGTGGCGAACACTCCAGAAAAGAAGAAATAAAATATGTAACAAATCTTTTACATAAAAATGGATATCCTGTTTGGTAAATCAATAAAATTATATATAAAACACCTTCCATAGAACAACATCGGATCTTTCTGAAAACGAAACCAAAAACTTGTTACCTTATATGAAAGGAGTAACTAACTGTATTGCCAAACAAGTCCTAAAAAAATCAATTTCGTACCATTTTTAAACCATACAAAACTATTCAACAACTGTTACGTAATCCAAAAGACAAAAGTCAAGGAGTGTATGAAATACCATGTAATGAATGCGCATGTACATATATCGGTCAAACTAACTACAAGTTACATGTTAGAGCTCAAGAACATAAGTTATATATAAAGCAGTTTAACCCTTCTTCATTATTGGCAGCACATCATCTGGAAACTGGACATTACATTAATACAAATAACATAAGATTACTTGCTGCTGTTATCCATACTCGTGAGAGAATAATCCGAGAGCTATAGAAATTGAAAACGCCCATATGCTCTCAATAAACGTGATGATAGTCTACGTCTCTCAGATATATGGAAGAATCTAATTAAGAAGAATGATACTCCTTCAAGAATATCAATCACCAAATCCGACGAGCAACAACAAATTCAAACAACCAATAACACTACCTCTTATAGACCCCTTACTCGTAGTAGGACACGCACATTGACACAACCTTTATTAAACTAGATGGCATAATTCACATATATGACACTTGTTATCATTCTTGAAAAAGGAAACAAAGATAAGTTTCAGAAACGTAGAAATGAACATTTTATGATATAAACACGAGAAAATCCAGAGGATGAATATTTCCAGAAATAAAAATACATATATATATATATATATATATATATATATATATATATATATATATACACACACATATAATTGGATACAAAGGTCCCAATGTTGTGACGTTGTCCAGATTAACTTTTACAACCACCAAGTGAGCAATGCCATTAGTCAAATCTCTATTTCATGTCAAGTACAGAAGGGAAGTTTTAAGAATGTGAGCTACAGAACGTGTCCGCTAATTGTAGCCCAGAAAGCATTACAATTGTTAACATATAACCTAGAGAAGAGCGTTAGTAAATCTCATACTGTGATTATGGCCAAAGCGATATAAAAAGGAAATATGAAACATACCAAAATAATTAAGTAGTTAGTTTTAAAAATACTTTCGTTCGTAGATGGAATAATCTGTACGAAATCGGCAATTCCCCAAAGTAGTTTCTAGCTTTTGCATTTAGGACAGCTAGTAATATATCGACGATGGCTACAATAATGGTATATTATATATAGAGGGACCAAAGAGCGGCATTTAATCCCGCGAGTGGGGTTTGTTGCCTCGAGAGCGAAGCCCGAGGGCAACAACCACTCAAGGGATTTAGGCACTTTGGTCCCGAAGTATATACGCTATTTTTTGCACTTCCAAAGTATTTATTTTTTATGTACAATAATTCCAAATTTATTCGTGTCAATGTGACAAATTTATATAAAATTAAAAAACAGTCGGTTAGCATGGGAACTAGTAAACAGCGGTAGGCCTATTTGAAAAAATTTTTACAAAAGGGTAATAAATATGTACGACGAATTTGATCTAGAAAAAGCCGCTGAAGAGGCTTTAGAAGACTTACTGCCTTCCAAATCTCGTAAAATTTACGATAAAGAGTATGATATATTTTTAAAGTGGTGCTGTGAAAATAAAAGTACAAATTTTAACGAAGATGCTTTGCTGGTATTTTTTAATGAACAGATAAATAAATTTGCTGCTTCTATATTGTGGGCCCAGTATTCAATGTTGAAAACTACGCTTAACGTTAAACATAATGTTGATATAAGTAAATTACACAAATTGATGACGCTTCTGAAAAGGTTACAAAGCGATGAAGTCAAAGGTGCTAACTATAGAACAGATTGATACGTTTCTAAAGGAAGCTTCAGATCACACATTTTTAATGACAAAAGTGAGTATGTCGAAAAATCATTGTACCTACTTTTAAAAATGATTTTTTTGTAGGTAGCAGTCATATTTGGGGTGGCAGGGGCTTGTAGAGGACTTGAATTAGTCGAATTGTCAATTAATGATGTGACTAATTTGGGCAACAGACTTCTTGTGAACATTAGAGCTACCAAAAAGTGGAACAGAGAGGAACTTCCTTGTAAAGGATTCAGATAAAACTATCATTAGTCATACAAAAATCTGCAAAAAATATATGTCATTGAGAAAAGCCGAAACTCCCCATTCAAGATTTGTTGTTCGTTACGTTAACAAGCAGTGTACAGTGCAACCTGTAGGAAAGAATATATTTGGAAAATTGCCCCAGAAAGTTGCAACATTCTTAAACCTATCGGGTGCGTTGCCATATACAGGACATTGTTGTCGGCAAACCTCTGCATTTCTACTAGCTGATTCAGGTGCGATTGTTGATGTTTTAAAAAGACATGGGGGATAGAAGTCTGCAACTGTTGCAGAAGGGTATGTGGAAAACTCCCTAAATAATAAGAACCTTATCGCCGAAAAATTTTTGGAGGTGGAGGTGATCAAAAAACACCAGCTACCTCACTCACAGGACCCTCGTGCCAATCTAAACGGCCCACAGGCACTGATTCATTTGGAAATGCGTTCAACCTTACATCCATCAGTATCGCTTCGGAAATCAATCTTCCGATATTTATTAATTGTAATAATATTAATGTTAATGTTTCGTAAAAAAATTAATAAAAAATATTTGAAGTTTGACATCTGTCAATGAACTCTCTAGGTGGTTCAGTCCATATTTAATACCCAGCGAATAAATGACTCACTTTAGTCCCTGTAGACAGAGACTAAAGTATCTATTTTAGTCTCGGAAGTGCAAAAAACATATTTTACATTCAAAGAAAATGTGCTTTTACCTCGAAGGTTTTAATCTACATCCGTTTACAAAAATTGAGATATTTCAGCAGCAATATATCTTAGTAAATCAGACATTTTTTTTAATTCGAGCGACACGATTAATTAAACAGTTTAGAAAAAAAAATTTCTTTTAGAATAGAACTAACAGCACCATTTTGTGCAATAAGAACCAGCTACCGTCAAACGTAAAACCACAATATACAGGCAAGCAACAATTTTTGTTATTTTAAATAAAAAAAAAAACTTTTCAAATTTTATAATTTTAAATGAGATTGTATGTATTCGTATATCGCAGAAATATTGTATTACTATTCAGAGGAAGTAACCGTGATTGTTACAGAATCAGGAAAAAAGAAACTATTGGAATAATTTATGCTATATTAGCAATTGGATTATTAGTCCAAATCACAGGCTACTCAGTATTCAGCAACAATCATAGAACTTTAAACTTATTACTACCAAACATCACCAAAAATCTAATAAGCTATATTTAACATCAAAAACCTACAATTAAATATTACATTTATGAAGTTAAAGAGATATGAAAGTAAAACACACGCGTATACATGCATATATATATATATATATATATATATATATATATATATATATATATATATATATATATATATATATATATATATATATATATATATTTACTACTTTATAATTAATATTAATCATTAATTAATAATAATTATGAACACTGAATAATCACAGTCAACTTTTGTGTATGTTTTGCGAGCCCGCTTTTATACACACGAAAATTGACTGTGATACTTCAATGTGCAACTAAGGAAAGTACATTCGGTTTAAGTTTAAATCGAGTGCTCCTTGACAGCTCAGTTTGAAGAATCCTATGCTAACAAAGTAGAGGTCGTGGGTTCAAGTCCCACGCGAGTCAGTCTTTTACTGTATGTACTTTAAAAGTTAATGTTAAAAAGAACTATAATCAGATTACTATGTTGAACTGCTGTTCATTCATTAAAATTAATATAAAATTTTGCCAGATCCCAAGTGTTCCTTTGACAATGTAAATGGCACGCCTTGTTGGATAAGGATTGCTTTTCAACTCTGTATCATTTTTTGCCTTGAAAAAAAAATCTCTTTCACCTCCTAGAATTTCAGGATCTATGTCTATCGATAGACAGACAATCATCATGTTCGCTTATTTTACTGTCGTTTACTGTCGTGCGGACCTATACTTCACATCGCCCAACGGTTACTGTTTATTTCAAATATACTCAAACGCTTTATTCAAATTTTTGGAAAAGTGTCATAACACAAGTAATTTCCAACTTAATATAAAATCGACTTGATTTGTATAGGTTTTAATCAGATTATGTTGAACTGCTGTTCATTCACTAAAATTAAGATAAAATTTTGCTAGGTCTCAAGTGGAATTTCCTTTGACTATGTTATATAAATTACACGCCTTGTTGGATAAGGATTGCTTTTCCACTCTGTATCATCTTTTACCTTGAAAAAATCTCTTTCACCTCCTAGAATTTCAGGATCTATGTCTATCGATAGACAAACAATCATCATGTTCGCTTATTTTACTGTGCGCGGACCTATACTTCACATAGCCCAACGGTTACTGTTTATTTCAAATATACTCAAACGATTTATTCAAATTTTTGGAAAAGTGTCATAACACAAGTAATTTCCAACTAAATATAAAATCGACTTGATTTGTATACGTTTTTAATTCTCCATCTCCAAAATGGAATGTCGCAGTAAACAGACAATATTTCAACTACACTAAAATAATAATTACACAGCGTAGTGTACAAATCCTTATGACCTTCCTGAACTCACGCTCGACCACTTATCTAACTGTTTTAAACAAAAAGTTAACTGCCAATCTATCTAAATACAGAATGCTCAAACTCTACAGGAAATCACGCAATCTCAGCCGCCGCCGTTAACTATTTCCACTAAATCTACAACTAGTAAAGGGGTTTAAATGTCACATGATTTTGCCCAGTGGAAAACATGAAACGGAACCAACGCCATGAAATATAGAAGCGCCACTTATCGATTAAATTAATAAGAAATAATACAAATTAAACTGTGTTTGAAAGATCATGTTTTGATCAATCAGAATTACACATTAACTTTAAACATAACGGTTGCTTACTATGTTATTTTTGCATGAATATGTCAATGGAGACTGCTCTTTAAGGTGGATTCAGTGCAAATTTTTCAATGAAAATGTGATGTATTTGATTTTGATCGGGGAAAAAGCCTAGTTTATTTATATCAGGATATACAGAGTTAGCAACGGTGCGTATTTTACTTTAAAACTGCCGGATTTACTATATCAGTGGCGTGCAGGCAGGATAATCGTTGCACAATGTGAAAGAAAAAAATGCGGTACACCACTGTTTCTAATCTTTCCCAATCTTTTTTGGATTGTCTGTTCCATTTGGACGAAAAAATGGCTCTCATCTTTTTTTCCTAAAACTAGTCGTTTTCGAGTAAAAAATAAAGAAACATTGTAGTGCTCCGTGATGCAATAACCAGTGTTCATGAATGAGTCTCGTGGCAAACTCATAATAAACCTATAAAGAAACTAAAGTTGTTTCATTGCTTTTAATTATTTTTAAACTGTCTAAATAATGTACAACAAAAAAGTTATTTAAAATTTCTTGTCTAATACTACGGTTTCAGCCTTAAAAAAAAAGAATATATGTATTTTATTATCCAGTTGCCTGTTTGGTAGTGAAATTGTTGACATTTTACCTGTTACCGTATTTATCTTTGTGTAAAGCATTCAAAACATAAAATGAATAACTCTACTAACGTTGAATTGGCTCAGATGAATTTCATTTATGGCCTAGCAAATGGAAATTCAGTAGAAGCTCGGCGAATTTATCATGAACGTTATCCGAATAGAGTAACGCCATGTGCTAAAACATTTAGAAAGCTACACGCCAGATTGAGTGAAACCAGCAGTTTTAAGCATAAGTCGGAAGTTTCTGGTAAACCTCGAACAGTAACAACGCCTGTGCTAGAAGATGATATACTACGAGAAATAGAAGAAAATCCTTCTACTAGTACCAGAAAGATAGCACAACAGCTTCAAGTAAGTCCAAAGACTGTTTGGAAAGTTTTGGAAATTTCTCTACTATTTCCGTACCATATAAAACGAGTACAAGCTCTGTTGCCACGCGATTTTCAGCCAAGGCTAAATTTTAGTAGGTGGATACTCCATACAATGGCTCATTACAACATTTTTTTGAGCACAGTTTTATTTACTGATGAGGCAACTTTTTCGCGAGAATCTATTATTAACTTTCATTTTGGTGACCATCTTATTGGACCACACTTTTACCCACCCGACTAAATGGTAATTCGTATAGTCAGTTATTAGCCGACGAACTAAACGTTCTATTAGAAGAGGTGCCTCTGCAGGTGAGATTTACGGTTTATGCACGACGGTGCCCCTGCTCATTTCAGCCTTGTTGCACGTCAATACCTCACAACACTTTTCCTAATCGCTGGATTGGTCGCGGAGGTCCTCACGCTTGGCTACCTCGCAGTCCCGATCTGAATCCTTTGGACTTTTATTTATGGGGTCACCTCAAGTCACTCGTGTATAAAACACATGTATTAGATGAAAATGATTTAAGAAATCGAATAATTCAAAGTTGTAATGCCGTAAGAAATACTCCAGGAGTTTTTGAACGAGTGAGACAGTCTTTGATGAGACGATTGGAATCGTGCGTTTTATCAGAAGGTGCCATTTTCAACATTTACTTTAATTCTGTGTCAGTGGTAATTATTTTTATGATTGCTATTTGTAATTAAATAATAAAAAAAAATAAAAATGGCGTTGTATTCATTCATGAACATTTAATTATGATACATTACAATTTAAGATAACTTTTTTGTTGTACATTGTTAAGACAGTTTAAAAATAATTAAAAGCAAGGAGAAAACTTTAGTTTCTTTATAGGTTTATTATGAGTTTGCCACGAGACTCATTCATGAACACTGGTTATTACATCACGGAGCACTACAATGTCTTTATTTTTTTACTCGAAAACGACTAGTGTTAGGAAAAAAAGACGAGAGCCATTTTTTCGTCAAAATGGAACAGACAATCCAAAAAAAGTTGAGGAAGATTAGAAACAATGGTGTACCGCATTTTTTCTTTCAAATTGTGCAACGATTATTCTGCCTGCATGCCACTAATTATAGTAAATCCTCGCCGGTTTTAGCGTAAAATACGCACCGTTGCTAACTCTCAAACACTGCAAAATTTTATTGAAATGTCTCAAGTGGTTATGGAAATATTATAAAAATTATAATTTTTCAATAAAACTTTCACACCCTGTACTTCCGTAACGAAGCATTTTTGAGACATAGTTTATAAGCCAAGTTGTCTTTATTTTAGTAGCAGAATACGCCCGTACTTAGGAAACACCCTGTATAAATCATACAAACATTATTAGAATGAAATTTCACAGTATTCCTAACAAACTATTTTAAATTTTATGTGGTTCTACGCGTAAAATTTAGACCACGAGCTAGGAAATTAATCAAGACCTTATAGAAACCTGGCTTTTTGAATTTTTATTGGTAATTGGAAACGTTCCTTCAAGGGTGAACATCTATAAATAGGACTTGGAATAAGGGCTAGTCAGTATGAATTTTACATCAATCCGGAAATGTTGAAACTTTTCGGCCATTTTTATTCCTATAATTTGAAATTGTAAAAATATTCCAATATTAAAATTGAACGTTTTTGCCAGCAATAATTCAAAAATAAGATTGCTGAAATATATTTATGATTACATACTAGATGTTAAAGGTCAAAATGTTAAATTGTGAGGTCTGGTTAAAAATATAAAGTGTATAGTGCATGTAAGCGATCAAGTCTATATTCAACAAAGGGATGTTCTATACTCGTTTTCCTTTCCGGGAACTAATAAATAAAACAATTTATACTTATACTTAGAATAAAGAGTAAATGGTGGATTTATATGGTTCACAGTTGCTAAGTATCTTTAAAAAGTCAAAGGATTTGCTAAACTGTACTTAAGTTTGGAATTTAATAAACAAGTAGATGAATGTAAAAATTTCTTAAATTGGGATAGTATTCCAAGGTGATTGAAACATAGCTAGACCACACTTATCTTGGGATACATTGGGGAACATATAGTGAACCAAAACGAATTCGACAGTGAATTATTACTCCACTGATATAAGGTATCTTATGTTTTCATATATTATTGTAATGAGTCAATGGTCGCGCGCTGAAAGTAGAATTCATTTTTTTAATATTCGTTAAACTCATTAATAGAGTAAATACATTGTATCAGAACCCGATCATTGATCTATACGTTATATGTACTTAGATTAAATATAGCTGGATTTAGGGATGATAGGTTTATACAAAAGATGTCAATGTTTATGTCTGTGGCATTATATAATGTTAATATAATGTTACACTTATATTTAATGTTAAACTGAAATTGGTGTAGTCGATTTGCACCTTGGCGTTAATTATTCTAGGTTAATGTACTACAGTAAATAGTATAACGATATTAGGTTTGAGAGGACTATTTGGCATAGAAATCATCTAATTTTGAGAGTAAATCTAAAAGAGATGAACATACATTTCCATACATGTGTGTGTGTGTGTGTGTGTGGTGCGTGCGTGCGTGCGTGCGTGCGTGCGTGCGTGCGCGCGCGCGTGCGTGCGTGCGTGCGTGCGTGCGTGCGTGCGTGTGTGTGTAAGCCAAATCGGTATTTTTGAATTGAAAGTTGGTGTTTGCAAGCTGTAAGTTAAATCAAACCAGTATTTCTGAATTGAAAATTTTTTTTGCAAGCTGTAAGTTAAATCAGACATGTATTTTGTACTGAAAGTTGGTTTTTGCAAGCTGTAAGTTAAACCAAATAGGCATTTTTGAATTGAAAGTTGGCTGTTTTCAAGCTGTGAATTAAGTTAAACCAGTATCTTTGAAATTAAAGTTGGTTTTGCAAGTTCTTACTTAAATCAAGTCAGTATTTTTGAGTTGGAAGTAGATTTTTGCAAGCTGTAAGTTAAATCAATTAGTATTTTTGAATTGAAAGTTGATTGTTGCAAGCTGTAAGTTAAATTAATTGGTATTTTTGAATTGAAAGTTGGTTTTTGAAACCTGTAAGTTAAATCAATTGGTATTTTTGAATTGAAAGTTGGTTTTGCAAGCTGTAAGTTATGATTTGAGTGATTGATTTTATTGATTGATTTGCTGATGATCTACCGTTTTCCTATGCCGGTGCGCCCACGTTTAAGGAGAGTACCAGCTCTGAGTGGCGGTTAGCCTTATCTACAAAGTAAACGGTCGCTCATGAAGTGAGGTATATGCAGTAGAGGTTATGAAGAGTTGTTAGCTTCTTGGTTAATTGATTTGATTGAGATTGATTGATTTGACTGATTTGGTTAATTTGTTTGATTGATTTTATTGAATGGATTGATTCGATCGATTGGCATATACTGTTTTACTTTCATAAATTACTTAAACCTCCTGTATAGATTACATTGCTTTTAGTTTCCCTAAAGCTCATACTAGCGCCATCTAGGTAATGTTCAGGGTTCTCGTTAGTTTGTAAATAATTTACTTATCTGCTACTTTGCTGAATTACCGCTAGACGGTATCATTAATTTACATTTTATTGGTGATTGTGTATTTAACATTTTAACAACAGTTTTGATAACAATGAATATGAAAATTTTATTGAATAACGTGTGTGTGAGTCCGCCATTTTGGTTGAAATTGAGCTTTCTTTAGAAAAATCTCTTTCCCTGTTTTAAATCGATGCCATCTTCGGATATATGAGAGATATTTTCATAGTTTATGTATTTCTACATGTTGTTGAGGTACTAAATAACGCCATTGGGCGGATATATAAGAATTTTGGTTTCACCAAATTTCCATGTTTTTTTTCAATCCAATTATAATATTTATAGACTTCTTTTGGTAGATGGACTCTCTAAAAAGGAAGAAAAAACAAAACGTGAAATTTCTTGGAGTTCGGATTACATCATACAGGTAAAATCTATTGTCAGAGTATTAATTTGCACTTGTTCGTGCTATTTTTTTTAGCTTCTTCTTTCTTCCTATCTTTCTTGCTTGCTTCTCGTTACACGTTTCAACTAGATGTTCAAGGTAGCATCGTTCTAACCTGTACTCGCTTATACACACCGTAACGAAGGGTGAATCTTGCGGAAAGCCAGAGATAGTGGTTATTTACTCATCGGATAAGGTCAGGATATTCTAAATATACTATTCTTCCCTTATAATAATGCACAAGTGGATACGATAGACGCTACATCTAAAAGTGTATTTTAATAAACGATACCTCCACAGTCAGCAGTACATAGTCACCTTATCAAAATTTTCGTTGTTTACACTTGTTTTGAACTGAGATAAAGGTTATAGTGTGTATTGCACTCGAATATCCCTCACGATTCAATAACTACTAAAATGCCTGTGATTTTTTTGTATTAACAACGATCGTAACGTTAATTGTTTTTTTTTATTTTTGGTTGGTTAAAATAGCCTAATTTCTGCTTACTTTTCTATGATTTCTAGAACCAGACCCAAACATGTATATTAATCTTGCCATCCATTTTATTATTGTCACGAGTTACGAGTCCTATCTATTATTGCACAAAAGGTGTTAAACTAGTTATTATCCTATACCGGTTGTCCTGGTATTCTTGTTATTCTACTGAAGTATTTATTTAACAATTACTAGCGGGAAAACATAATTATTTTAAATTACTCTTTTAGATTTAAGTATGTTTTGAAATATTTTACATAACCATATTACTATCGATTATTTACAAGGGGCTTGTATAGGTTAAATTTTTCATTTGTGAAGCAACGTCAAGTGAGTTAATCCAAAAGAGTTTAAGTCAAAGCATAACCAGGTAGGTTGAATTTCTCCTTTTTAGGTTAACCCTTGAAAGTACCTTCAAACAAACCAGGGAAGGCAGTTTTAAAGGTTAACCTTTCAAAATTTAGTTTGCTCAAAAAGAATTTTCAATATATAGATATAAAATTAACTTGCCTGCGTATTTGATTTGGTGTGAAATATTAATTATTAATTGTACTAAGTTTTGGTGGGTTTAGAAAGAAGTGTTTAAAAGCTTATATAATTAACTTGCCTTGACTTGTGATGAATTGCTAATTATTTATATTGGTCTGTGCTAACGGTTTGGTCAAATCTTTTTAATATAAGGTTACCAGGGTAATTTGTTTCTTATTGCTTCCTTTCTTCCCATTTCAAGCTTTACGTTGCTCTCGCTCATAAAATCATAATTTTCTGTTATTAAAGCTTGTGGCGCTCAAAGTTTGTTCTTTATATTAGTTACGTGTACTACTATAACTTTTTCCTTCCGCCTCTCTAACCTAATTCAACCTAATAATTATCTACACTCCAAAACACCCACGTTATCCAAGTGCTCAACGGTCATTTGGTCGTTTGACTGAGTTAGTAACCGAGTTCACTAATTCATTTATAATTATGTTACATGGTAGGTTAGAAACGTGACAATATCTCCAACATCACCTTACTAACCAACCAAACAAATGTGTTTCGAAACATAATATACAACGGCTTACTCAAACATACGCCAAATCTCAAAAGATTAGAAGCAGTAACAGAAATTCATCTCAAACCACATAATATATTCTTCAATTTCATTTTTTTATTTCAATTAATTATACAATTCAAACAGAAAAAAAACTGACAAGAAGCATATTAAAAGAAAACCTCAAGGCAATGTTCAATATTTGCACGAAATGTAAGATAAAATTTCAATATTGTTGCGCATGTAATTGTAAAATTCCAAGTTGTTCTATTATTGTTTGCTTTCAAGAAACGTAACAAGATTTAAGGTCAAACCTTTTTACAGTTTATTAAATTTTGTAAATCTAACAAGTACGCAGTCTAATTTAATTTGTTTATTTTGTTTACAAATAGTACACGTAATAAAGCTTGGGTTTTCAACCAGAAAATTTACGTAGAGTGTATGTAGTTACTCATACATATCAAATTTGTATATTTCAGTATGTTGTAAGTTGAGACATAACCAAATTTCATTTAGAATGTAAATTTGTTTGATATGGTACTGAAATACTCGAATATCAAGAAAGCATAAGCAACGTAATTCAATATGGTGTCATCAAATTATGAATTGATGCAATGCAGCTTTATAGTAGAAAAAGTCGACTATCTCTCTGTAATAAAATATAAATGCATATTTTTAACTCTTCATGACCTTTTAAAACTTTATGAGTCTAAAACTTTAAATTTATTTTAAAATTTTGAAAGTTCCGTAACTTGTAAAAATTTGAAAAGTTGTAGCATGTGATAGTTATTGTTTGTATAGCATAAAAAAAGGGTAAATGGAATATAAAATACATTTTACATCAAAAATTCAAATGCGAGTTAAGATCAAGCAAAAGGGTTGTTGTTTTAAGAAGTGTTATGTACTTTACAAATGGAAAATATTCTGTAATGTGTCCACGTCACGTTTTATTAAAATTGGGAGTTAATGTGAATGTAGAGTAAAAGAAAGAATTAGTAGATGGTTTCGTTTAGAGTCACTATTTTTCAATAAAGCACACGTGATGCAGCGTCGATTAAAATATTAATTGGAATAACTTCTAATTAAAATCAAAACGTTTGAATCGTTTTATTTTGAAAATCATGTAGGTAGATAGTAAAAAATCGCCAATAAACAGAAGTCGGGTAATTCAGGTGAAACAAACTCTACTGAGAATTAATTTTTTTATTAAGCTATTTGGAAAGAAAGTTTCATGTTTATTATTAAATTAGGGTAATATACATTGAATTAGTAGACATTATTTATTTATTATTATTATTATTATTAGGTATTTAAATGCGAATTTCATATACAAAATTTATATATTTATGAATTAAAACACGCCAATGGAAGGGGATGAAAATGAACTGCAATATATATATATATATATATATATATATATATATATATATATATATATATATATATATATATATATATATATTTTGAGATGTTTAGAAAGAGGTAATAGAAGTATCGGACAGCTTACATGACATTTGGGTTATAAAAAGGGGTAATTTCTAGCTCGATATAAGTGCGAGACACTATTTTATATAAATTTGGTTCACGATGTGTTTAAAATAAATTTGATTGGTATAAATTAGTCTGAATATCATTTGCTTAATTTGGTTTCATCATAAAAAGCAATTTGCTGCTACCAAAATTGTCAAGAATGTTAAATATAAACATTTTCGTAAAGTCATTTTAGTATTGCAATTATTGCAATAAAAATCAATTTTTCAAAGGTAATTTGGCAAGTAGACATTTTACAGGTGTTTAACCATGGACTATGTAGTTAGGATTATGTTAGGGATAGTGTATGTTTAGTTTTTAAATGCAGGAAATACAAAAATTTAGTAAAAGGGTTATAATATGGACAGTATAGACATTTTTCGCACATATTTTTGGAGGCGAATTAGTGACAAAAATTATAATACAAGATTCACAATAAGAAAAACATTTAGAACATTATGGCATACAGACATTTATAGTGCCGTACATTTTATAGTGAGAAATTTCAAAAAAAGTGTTAGACGATGAGACTTTTTCAATGCAAGACTATATAACATTATGCATTGCAAATAATTAGTGAGAACAATAAAGACAAGTAGTACAAACCTTAAACATAACATTTTAAGTGTTAAAAACATTTTTAAATATAAATTAATTTCATTTTTAGATTTAAGTTTGGTTACGTTGTAAATTTTAGGTTTTTTATATAATTTTATACTTTTTCCACATTATTAGACTTAGATTTTGCTCTTAAAGCAAATAATAGATGTTCTCTCTTAAAATCACAATGTTTTTATAAGGATACAGCGCTTTTCTCCGCAAAATTATCCTAAATCTGAGGTGAATTCTAGACAAAATTACAAAAGCTTAAAATTTTCTTTAAATTAAATGTTTCGAACATAAAAGATATGTATTCTTATGTAAAATGTCCTCAGAATTCCATTTTTGCAAGTAATTTTAGTATAGATTGTAAGCGTAAATAGCTATAAGCTTATTTTAATTAGAGTAAGTTACTTCGTTTATTAGTGTTAGGAATTATAGCTTGTTAGGTGTCCTTTTATTCAAAATTTTGCATAGTTTTCATTTCCGTTTTTAATTTTCAATTCTGATTATGCATAAGAAAATTACGGCCAAAATTCCATTTATGTACAATTTGTAATTTTGATCCTCCAATCACATCCATAGTTACTTTTGCAATATGGCTGTAAAAAAATGAAATTTTTGTAGCAACCAGAAACATATAAAAGCAAGCGCTCAGGAAATCACTCTCTCTCTAGAATTTGTTCAAAAGTGAAAAAGGTTAAAACAGTGTTGTAAAATTTGTGAGTACATAACCTAATTTATTATCGTCAAGAAGTTTTACGTTACGAATAATTTTCGAGAGCACTTGTTTTTGTATCGTCGGTTAGAAATAAATAGTTCGGTCACCGATATCTGTCGTTTTTAATAAAATAATTTTGTTCGATTAATTGATGTTACGATTTTGTGAAGATTTGTTTTTGCGTTTTCCAATTTAAAATAATTCTTGTTTACCAAATTAAAACCCATTTTTATTTGGTCAAAGTTTGTTTTATTTCTTCGGACAATTCCTTTTCAATAAAAATTATTATCGGTAGCTAAAATAAAAGTGTTGTCAACAAAAATCTTGGATATTTAAACATATATTTTAAACGATATCACTCAATGAGCTATAAAATCATTTAAATAAAAGGTTACCGTAATAAATAAGTGGTTGGAGTTTGCCGTTTTTGGGGAAAACATCTTGAAGCTTGGAAGTTGGTGTCTTCGACAACCGAGAACCGAGATAGCAGTTTTGGGTATTGGTAACAACTGTAACCGAGTGAACATTGCCTGCATCCAGCTGAAGTATCCGAAGACATCATTCTATCAACAGGAAGGACTGTATATGTGAGTCAAATTTTATAACCCTATTCATTGATATTTCCCTGCAATTTATATTTGTTACATGTATGTTATTAATTAAGAATTTTAAATATTTACTTGTGTAAACACCTGTAAAGCTAATACTTTCCTTTTCTTTTTCTAAATTTTCATTTTGATCCAAACATTAAATTTTCTAAATTTAATCATTTGACATCTTTGGCAGTTACTTATTTTACTTAAGTTCATTAACGCATGCGTTGGATAGTAAATTATATTCAGAGCAACTTTTATACTTTAAATTCAATTACATATAGGATATTTCTTATACTCAAAAAATTTTATCTTCAACTAAATTCCATGAACCCTATCCCCATATTGAAATTATTAAATTTATTACAGCCCAATATATATATATATATATATATATATATATATATATACCGGGTCGTCCGAATTTTATGCTCATAACTTCGAGGGCGTATTCTACTTTAAAAAATAATATAAGTTTTCGATATAAACATATATCCAAAAATCCTTCGTTTCCAAGATACCGGGTGTCAAAGTTTTTGAATAGCTTCCACAGTTTTTCAGATATTGATTTGAAATTTGGTAAAGTTATTAATTACCTTATCAAGAAGCATTAATTTGAGTATTTTAAATTTTTTTAAATTCTACAGGGTGGTCCATTTTTGGGGGTGTCGGTACCTTAATCCCCCACAAATGTTTTAGTGGTACACCCCTTGTGAATTTTGATTGCAGATTTAGATTTCTTATTCAATTTAGAAAAAAATGTGTTTCTTGATTTTTTTTCGTAAAGTGCACGAATTTCGAGGTTTTTTAACTTTAATAAAGGAAATTACCAACACCAATTATTTAATTAACTACAATAAATATGTACATACATATTATTTAAAATTTTATAAATTTTGTTCAAAATGAAATCCATTTGAATTAATGCACATCTGGAAACGACGATATGTTGAGTTTACAGCATCGGATAATTGATGTGGTCTATTGCGCAGGATCTCACATGCTTCCTCGATCCTCGCATGTAGCTGCTCTTCTGTATCAACTGGAGTAGCATACACTACGTCTTTAAGATACCCCCACACAAAAAAGTCGAGAACGGTTTCTGGTACATGGTCCACATCTCTTCCTAACAGTCCTATCCACTTTTGCGGAAAATTTATATCGCACCATTCGCGTACGTTTCTTCCAAAATGTGCTGGTGCACCATCCATTTGTAGCCAAGCTTCGTGCCTTAAATCTAGCGGAACATCTTCCAAACAAATGGGCAAATCATTTTCAAGAAAATTCAAAAATACTTGTAAATTTATCCGGGGGGGAAAGAAAAATGGACCACACAAGATATTATCAATGACTCCCAACCATACATTTAAGCTAAATTTGGTCTGGAAGGACCGCGGCCTGATTTGATGTGGGTTTTGATTGCTCCAAACATGGAGGTTATGGTAGTTTACTACCCCTCGGCGAGTAAATGTAGACTCATCCGTCCACAATATTTTCCGTAAAAATGAGTTGTCTCTTTCAACCGATCTTATAATCCAGTTGCAAAATTCAATTCGTTTTGGAACATCTCCAGGCCTTAGATGTTGCACGGGTTGTAAGTGAAGTGATTTTCTGTTATCCTTATGCAATGTTCGTAAAACTTTACTTTTTGATACCCGTAGGTTTTGAGCATTCAGTTGTCTTGCAGCAGCACTAGAACTTAAGCGATCATTATTGTTAAACAAACGCAATATTTCAGGTCTATGTCTGTCATTCCGTATATCATGACCTCTTACGTTTTTTTTTAAACCACCTTCTCTAAATCGACGATGTATCTCCCTGAACACTTTTATGTCAGGTTGTCTTCTATTGGGAAATCTCCGACGATGTTCTCTAACCGCTTCAGAAGAATTTCCATTAGTGAAACCGTAAATAAAATGTATGTCCGCATATTCGGCGTTTGTAACCACATTAGGCATTTTAAAAAACACGTAAACACTTAAATAATTTCAACTGAATTGTTTACACGCAAACGCAATTAAACTTTATTTACGTTTTAAGTTGTCAAACATGTCAGATATCAAATGATTGCTATGCATCATAGCCTACTCTAATTATCTTCTATGTCCTATTTTTTTGGGTTTCAGAAACTCTTTTCCCCCCAAACTTCTTCGGGGTGCGACACTGACTTAAAAAAAAACTTGGTATGTCAATTACATTTAAACAATTCTTCATAAGTTACATTTGTTCGAGAAACGCATTCTTTTTAAGAAAAATGCGAAAAAGCGGTAACCTAAAATTCCTATGTTTTTGAACAGTTTTTATCATTTATCTCGAAAATCGTGCACTTTACGAAAAAAACTCAAGAAACAAATTTTTTTCTAAACTGAATAAGAAATCTAAATCTAAAATACACCAGGGGCGTACCACAAAAAAGTTTGTGGGGGATTAAGGTACCAACACCCCCAAAAATGGACCACCCTGGAGAATTTAAAAAAATTTAAAATACTCAAATTAATGCTTCTTGATAAGGTAATAACTTTACCAAATTTCAAATCAATATCTGAAAAACTGTGGAAGCTATTAAAAAAATCGAAAAATTTTACAAAACTTTGACACCCTGTGTCTTGGAAACGAAGGATTTTTGGATATACGTTTATATCGAAAACATATTATATAACATAGTAGAATACGCCCTCGAAGATATGAGCATAAAATTCGGAAAATATATATATATATATATATATATATATATATATATATATATATATATATATATATATATATATATATATATATATATATATATGGGTGGCGATTAGTGTGACAAAGTCGCACACCTCCTTTATTTAAAGAGATACAAAAAAAAATTAAATACATAAGTCCAAAAATATTTTTAATTATACAGGGTAGATCATAAAAGCTTAGAAGTAATCTAAATTTTTTTTTAAGTAGAAAACCCTATATATTATTAATTTATTACATATTTAGATTCTATATACAATTTTAGACACATTTTATGTATACCTAAGTCTAACCGTTTTTGACAAATTTCAAATTTTTTGTCAAAAATGACGTTTGTAGGTCAAAACATAGGTGGAAATCTTTTCTAAACGAAGCCTTTATCAATTAGTTATGGTTGGTTTCCTTGGAAATGGGGACCTACTCTAATGGGCTGTATTGATATTTTTGTAATACATTCATACAGGGTGATCAAAAATGGACAATAAAAAGTAGATTCAAAAAAACCTATAAAGTAATTGTTTTTTAAATGGAAACCCCCTATTTTTTAATTCTATCTTATTTAGCGTTAAAAATAAGGGTGACTTTGTATAACAGTGTATATTCCAAAAAATTGTAGTTTTTGAAATAATGACAATTTAACATTTTTTTATTGTAAAAAGGCTATATGGCTTTCAAGTTTTGTTGTTAGTTGGCCGACACGGCGGGGCGCGGCCAAGCAAAAAAAATCGAGCACTTGAGATCGAAATATTACAATTTAATGAACCCCATATAAATAGTTATTTTATTAAACGAACTTAAAGTAAAGACAATATTTTTTTGATTCAACAAATTATGTCCTAATCCTAATCATAAACTTAACACCTCTAATGTAACTAAACTTGTAACTAATTATACAGATAAAAGTACTAGAAATACGTACTACCTAATTAGTTGTTCGAAATGCCCGCCTCTCTCTTGAATACACAATGCAATACGTCTCTCAAGTTCGCTACTTAAATTTCTACACATTTCAACACTAATGTCTTGAAAACAGTTTCTAATCCGAATCTTCATGCCTTTCTTTGTTGTAGGCGGTATTTTATAAACCAGCTCTTTGACGTACCCCCATATGCTAAAGTCCATTTTAGTAAGATCTGGGGATCTAGCAGACCAAGCAACAGACCTTCCCCTCCCAATCCAACATTCTGGATATCTAGCATTTAAAAAAGTTATTATCGGACCTGTATGATGTAGTGGGGCCCCATCATGAAGAAACCACATTTCTTGTTGCGTATCCTGTGGCACTTGACGCAACAAATTAGGTAGATAGATGGTTTTGCAGAAAGTCTAAATGTACTTCTCCTGTTACTCGATGATCAAAAAAATATGGTCCAATTACATGATTACCGACAAACATTTAAAGACCATCTAGTTTGAGAAGTATATCTTACAAAATGTGGATTTTCGGTAGAATAGTAATGAAAATTGTGTCTGTTTACACTTCCGTTTCTGTGAAATGTGGCATCATCTGTAAATAAAATCAAATGAATAAAATTTCTTTGTTGGTTTATTTTGTTTTGAGTCCATTGACTCAATATCCGCTGTACCGTACCGTACCGTACACCAACCTGTTGAAAAATGGGTCGTTGTCCAATATATGGATTTTCGGTAACTGTTAATAGTACATTTAATTGATTTTCCTCAGTCTGTGCACGTTTTTCCCTAGTATTTTTTTCATACAACACATTGCCAGTTCTTTCAAAACGCTCCAAAAGCTTTTCAAACGCCCTTCTTTCAAGTTGCCGTTTCTCTGGAAACCGTTGTTGATACAGTTTTCTTGCTAAGAGCGTATTCTTATCACTAGCTCTCAAAACAAAAATCATATCAACCATCTTGGCTTGCGAAAAATTCATTATTTACAATTTTAATTCAAGTTTTAAATCAATTTGGTATAAAACACACTAACGCATCACACAAATTATCAACTGACAATAAATAATGACGTTTCTGATGATCTCTATTATTTTTATATGCCACGCCTCGCCGTCACGGCCAACTAACAACAAAACTTGAAAGCTATATAGCCTTTTTACAATAAAAAAATGTTAAATTGTCATTATTTCAAAAACTACAATTTTTTGGAATATACACTGTTATACAAAGTCACCCTTATTTTTAACGCTAAATAAGATAGAATTAAAAAATAGGGGGTTTCCATTAAAAAAAAAATGACTTTATAGGTTTTTTCTAATCCACTTTTTATTGTCCATTTTTGATCACCCTGTATGAATGTATTACAAAAATATCAATACATCCCATTAGAGTAGGTCCCCATTTCCAAGGAAACCAACCATAACTAATTGATAAAGGCTTCGTTTAGAAAAGATTTCCACTTATGTTTTGGCCTGCAAACGTCATTTTTGACAAAAAATTTGAAATTTGTCAAAAACGGTTAGACTTAGGTATAGGACATTATACATAAAATGTGCCTAAAATTGTATATAGAATCTAAATATGTAATAATATATAGGGTTTTTTACTTAAAAAAAAATTAGATTACTTCTAAGCTTTTATGATCTACCCTGTATAATTAAAAATATTTTTGGAATATGCACCAGAACGTATCTTACAACTTTTGTATTTAATTTTTTTTTGTATCTCTACATAAAGGAGATATGGGACTTTGTCCACACTAATGCGCCACCCTGTATGTATATTAGTCTCGTTATACCAAGTTGTCTTAATTTAAAGATTTGTATTTCGTTGCTATAACAATTTGTAAATAATTGCAGCCATTACAGTTTCTTTTGTGAAAATAACATTGAAAACTAGAATGAATATCTTAGGTGAATCTGAAAAATTTCTTGCACACAAGGTAGTAGATTGCATATTAAAGTGAAGATACATTAGTAAATTATTTTATTTTTATAGGTAGAGATTAGGAATAACTGGTGCATGTAGACGAGAAGAGTTATATAATATAAAAATAGAAGACTTTGAGGAACGAGATGGATTAATCATTATACAAATATCCCAAACGAAGACAAATATTCGGCGATCATTTGTTATTATTAACTATTGTTAACTATTTGGACATATTGTAACAAATTCTTTACGTTTGTAATAAAATTTACGTTTATTTAGACAACTAACGTGCATTTTATGTCATGTGTGCTGCATACCTAGTTGCAAAAAACATGCATTTAATTATTTTAATTAAAACTGATTTCGTTTGCACATTAAGTTTCAGACATGTTCATGCGCAAAACCATTTGAGAGCGTCGTTTTTTTGCTGAAAGGTAGTAGAGCATCCATTTTTGCTCTCTTAAATATTTTTTTATTAAAAGTGCTATAAATTTTATGGTGAGTTTATTTAAAGTTATTTAACAATGTTTGAGACGTTTGCGTTTCAAGAACTTTTTTACTTCTACTTTTACCTTTTATTTCTTAAATTTTACTTTAACGCCATTAATATTTTATCGTTAATCCAATTTACGGTGTTAGTACGATTAAGCAAGAGTGAGATTTATTCATTTGGGAATCATAAATCATACAAATGCAGATTTATTTCAACCCTGAAGTAATATTGCGCAGCAATTTTCCAAAACGCTGACCCAGCATGCAGCCATTTCGTTATCTACAGTGTGACTAAAAATAAGGTATTTCGATTCCATTAATTACTCACAATTTTAATTATATAGGTTGTGTAATAAAATTTGTTATTTTAGAAGTTTTCTTTTAACTTTACTCTATAATGGTTTACTTGTTTATTCCATATTTAATAACAAGTTGGCGTCCGAGTATTTAACTATTAGTTTCAGGAGAAGTAATCCCTATTTTAAAGCGAACATGTACCGGGTGAGTCATTAAGGAAGGACTCCGGCTATATCCCAGAAACCGCTTATGTTACGACTTCCAAAAAAAATTCTTCAGTAAATGTGGACAAGAGAAAATGCTGGAAATAATTTTAAAGTTTGTAAATAGACTGCTAGGTAGCGTAACTGTTGTAGTAAATTAAAAAATATCTAATAAGTAACAAAAACTTATGGAAAAGGTATATGGAAATATCATATTTGTATTTTTGGGACAATTTTACCCATTTTTTGTATAAGAAGTTTTTTTCTAACTTCACAGGTTTTCCGTAGGGGGAGCTGCGAAAGTTGTCAGAAAAACACGTAATTATCTTTGGAACCAGTCATCGAATCTTAAAAAGTAATATTTCGTTGGAAAGGTCTTTCCTTGCGCTATTCGTTGTTGTATTAAAATGTTAAGTTTGATTAACGAACAAACCGCTAGAGGACGCTTTCCAAATAATGCTGAAATTTTAGCGATTTTTTTCAAAATATTAAATAGAATGGTATGTTTTTTATATTTAAGTCAGAAAGAGCATAAAATTTCGCCTATACCCTGAAAAGTTCAAGTCGATATCTTTGTTGGTTTCAATTTTATACCTACTTTAAGCTCAGATCCATGGTAATGATTTTGTAGTGTCACGATCATCCAATAACACTACCAGACCAACAATGCATAATGACGATTTATCCATAGTAACATTAATTTTATCAATGTCAGTGTCAAGAAAATATTATCCTGAAGTTTCCTCACAAAATTACCTCCGGTTTTGCGGTGTATGCGGGTGTATTGTGATACGAGTTTCTTTGACTTATTGCCACATTCTTTTTGCCAACAATACCCTCTAATCAGGAAGCATATGATATGCTTGCAGTATATTTCGAGTGCATGCAGAATTCTACTGTTGCTGCACGATTGTATGCGGCTTGTTTTCCACAAAGACGGCATTACGAAAAGAGACTTTTTACTCGATTATCACAACGATTGAGAGCTACACGAACAATTCATCCCCCAGTTACTCATAGAGTACGCAGAAGATCCCGAACGGAAGAAAATGTTATAAACGTTTTGGCATATATCCAAGTTAATCCACATAGTAGCACAAGAGCAATAGCTCATGACTTGGAACTAACACAAACTACTGTTCAGCGTATTGTGAAAAAACATAAGTAATTTTTGAATAAAAGTTAGCTGTTAAAAGTGGTAAAGTTATAGCTATTAAAAAACCATAACTTCAATTTTCATCTAGATTACATCCATACTATGTAGTCCTTCATCGATCACTGACTGCAGCTGATTATGAGCAACGTTTACACTACTGCTATTGGCTGTCGAATATGCTCATAGATAATCAACATCTGTTATCGCAAATATTGTGGACTGATGAGGCTACATTCCGCAGTGATGGTGGAGTAAATCGTCATAACATGCATTATTGGTCCAGAACCAATCCTCGTTGGATGCAAGAAATTCAACATCAGGGCTAGTGGAGCGTCAATGTTTGGTGTGGTATTTTAGGAGGTCGAATTGTTGGTCCTCACATGTTTGACGCGCCACTTAATGGTGAAACGTACCTTAATTTCTTGCGGAACGATTTGCCGTTATTTTTAGAAGATGTGCCGTTGCTTACTAGGCAGCGGATGATTTTCCAACATGACGGCTGTCCGGCACATTTTTCAGTACGCGTGCGTCAATTTTTGAGTAACACTTTTCCTGATACATGTATAGGGAGAGGGAGGTTGTTTCCATGGCCAGCTAGGTACCTACATTTCCTTATTCATTCTTAACTTTAACAGCTTAATAACCATTACCATTGTTACCTTCTAGGTCCCCCGATCTAACTTATTTAGATTTTATTTTTGGGGAAGAATAAAGGACCTTGTTTTTACAACCAGGCCAACTACGCCTGAAAATATGGACATTAAGATAAGAAATTCCATTCGCACCCTTTCCACAGCGGAGATAGAAACCGCTGTTTTGTCAACGCAACAGCGGTTGCAGCTGTGTATTGATAATGATGGCAGACAATTTGAGCATTAGGTCGACACTTAGTAATGGCGTACTACTCATCTCTAGTTAATTTTCGATGGTCCACCCGGTGTAATTATTAACGAACGGTAATAAACAGGTTTTATCCAACACGATTTAATAATAAGTTTGGGGACCAATCAGGATGTTTAAAAATTACCGGTTGCTAAGAAACATTCCGCGGAGCTTGTGGCATAATTTTGTCACTATCTTGTCAATTAACATGACGTAACTGAATTAACACTCAGTTACGTCAAATGTCAAAATAGGTCTTGTCCCGAGAGTTAACCCCACAAACTCGATGATAATAACTGTCAGTATTATCGAATTTCTGGGGTTAACTCGCGGGGCAGGGTTAACCCGTATTTATAAAAGCTGGCCTAAGTAATAAACTATTATGTCAAAATATGTTTTAAAATGTTTTATTGTTTTTGGATCTAAATTTAAATTAGGTATAAAATTGAAACCAACAGAGATATCGACTTGAAATTTTGAGGGTATAGGCGAAATTTTATGCTCTTTCTGACTACAATATAAAAAACATACCATTCTATTTAATATTTTTAAGAAAATCGCTAAAATTTCAGTAATTTTTGGAAAGCGTCCTCTAGCGGTTTGTTCGTTAATCAAACTTAACTTTTTAACACATCAACGAATAGCGCAAAAAAAGACCTTTCCAATGAAATATTACTTTTTAAGATTCGATGACTGGTTCCGAAGATAATTACGTGTTTGTCTGACAACTTTCGTAGCTCTCCCTACGGAAAACCTGTGAAGTTAGAGAAAAACTTCTTATACAAAAAATGGGTAAAATTGTCCCAAAAATATAACTACGATATTTCCAATCCTTTTCCTTAAGTTTCTGTTACTTATTAGACATTTTTAAATTTACTACTGAAGTTACGCCACCTAGCGGTCTATTTACAAACTATAAAATTATTTCCAGCATTTTGTCTTGGCCACATTTACTGAAGAATTTTTTTTTTGGAAGTCGTAACATAAGTGGTTTCTGGGATATAGCCGGCGTCCTTCCTTAATGACACCCGGTACATGTACAGGTTGTCCCAAATTCGAGGGCAAGCATGGGGATCTCGCTTATTATAAGAGATAGGATATAGGTTTAAATTCGGCACTTTTGCTAAATTCGATGCCGAGTAATAATCTGAAAAGAAATTTGAGCTAACTCGGATGGATTTGGTTTTATGCTCAAAAAACTAAACATTTCGAATTTTGTTTTTCGCGTTTGGTTACCTTATTATTAGGAATTTTCAAAATTCGATTAAACATTATTAAGGCAACTTTTTACGCACAATACTAATACGGTATTAAAAAATATTATGCGACGTTTTGTTTATTCTGAACCATCATCAGGTTTATTTGTTCTTATCGGGGTTAAGACATATTTTTATGGCGTTGGATGAAGAATATTATGCTGATTTTAGCAATATATAACACTTCATGGTTTGATCGACTGCGAACTAAAATACTCTTAAATTAAAAACTAAATATTAAATTATCAAGATACCCATGAATCAAACAAAACTCAAGAGTTGGCTTTTGTCATGTCATTTTCTAATTGTAAAAAGGGTAATAACTGCAAGATCCTTCGTGTTAGTGCTTTAAAATTTGCAAGTTTCTTTAGAATGTTTTCAAATTCAGAAAAACGAGACATGATAAGGATATTTTATAGCTGCAATAGAAATAGTGTCAGAGCAGAACAAAGATATTTAGAGGAATATCCGGAGAGGCAGCAACCAAACCAGAAATATTTTTTAAAATTAGACCAAAATTTGCAAGAATTTGGATGTTTTCAGAAACCTCGAAATGCATATGGTAGCAAACTAGACAGAGATGGCGAAGAAGAAATATTACATCAGGTACTATTTGTTAGTATTATACTAATTATAAGAATTTCCACTCACATTTTTTTTGGAGAGTTATGACTTTATGTTATCCATCTTAGGTTCAAGAAAATCCTTCAAAATCTACCAAAGAAATAGAGCAAACTATTGAAGTGCCAAAAACGACAGTTTGGCGAGTGTTAAAGCAACACCGTTATAAACCATTTAAGTTACACGTTAGTCAAACTCTTCGGCCTGGGGAAGATATGAGACGGTTGGATTTTTGTAACCAACTTAATACCAAAATGCTGGAAAATCGCAACTTTCTCAATCAAATAATTTGGACGGATGAGTGCAATTTTTCCACTAATGGAATGTTTAATCGTAATAACGAGCACTACTGGTCCGTTGAAAATCCACGAATTAACAGGCAAATGCGAGGACAAGACCACCGGTCCTTTAATATGTGGGTTGGAATCTGGAAGGATAGGCTCCTTGGGCCAATTATTTACGAAGGTATCCTAACGTCTCAACGCTACCTCGCATTTCTAACAAACGAAATATCAGACCTTTTGGATGAAGTTCCGCTAAACGAAAGATGGACTCTCTGGTGGCAAATGGACGGAGCTCCTCCTCATAATTCTGCGATAATAAGTGAATATCTTAACGGCGAATTTCCTGATAAATGGATGGGAAATAGGGGACCACTTAGGTGGCCCACAAGAAGTCCAGATTTAACCCCTTCAGATTACTTCCTCTGGGGCTATTTAAAAAATATGATTTATAAGACGCCACCGCAAAATATAGAAGAACTCCAGAATAGGGTTGTTAATGAACTTCGTCAAATTCCCAGGCGAACCATTCAAAGAAGCGTAAACAATTGTAGAAGAAGAATTCGTTACTGTATTTAAGAAGGAGGAAACTTGTTCGAACATTTATTATAATAATTTTTGTTTGTTTGTCTGTGTAATTATTTTGTTGTTACCTATCGATAAATTTGCGTTGTCGCTATTATGACCGTGTTACATAGACCTACTTGTTTGAGTTGTTTGTTAATGTTTTTTTTTAAATTGTTTAAATGTTTTTATATTTTTTTGGATGTTCTAACGAGTTTAACAAATTAAATAAGTAGAACTACTGTAATTATTCCTTGCTGGATCCAAGAAGGCGAAATCTTGTTCTTCGTATTTTTCTCATTATTTTAGTTCGCAGTCGATCAAACCATAAAGCGTTATATACTGCTAACATCAGCATAACATTCTCCATCCAACGACATAAAAATATATCTTAACCCCCATACGAAAAAATAAACCTGATGATGGTTCAAAATAAACTAAACGTCACATAATATTTTTAATACCGTATTAGTATTGTGCGTAAAAAGGTGCCTTAATAATGTTTAATCGAATTTTGAAAATTCCTAATAATAAGGTGGCCAAACGCAAAAAACGAAAATCGAATTTTTTAGTTTTTTGAGCATAAAACCAAATCCATTCGAGTTAGCTAAAATTTATTTTCAGATTATTACTCGGCATCGAATTCACCAAAAGTGCCGAATTTAAACCTATATCTCTTATAATAAGCGAGATCCCCATGCTTGCTCTCGAATTTGGGACAGCCTGTACATGTAAATATTTTTTGGTTATTAAAGCAAACTGATAATTTTATGAACCTGGCTCACTTTAATCTACGGCTGAGCATAAGGCACTAAATCTTCTTGTTATTACCCAAACTGTTAAGTAGCTAACATTTGTAGCCGTGGGTGTAGATGTATGTTGATAGAACTTTAAGGATCTGTACAATATATTACAACTATAAAATTCTCCATCCAAAAAATGTCAAATCATTTCATTTCTTTTTAAATTATCGAAATGGGAAATGCACTAATCAGGTTATTGGAAAAGGTACATTAGTTGTAGCGACTAGGAAACTCATCCACAAGAGTCGCACGGCATCGGCATCTGTTTTCCAAAATAAGCTTCCGGCGACAATTGGAAATTGTAATAGTTGTACTTTCAATATTTATGTTAATAGGTAAATTATAAAAATTGTTATTATTTAAAATTGAATAAATTCACTTACCGTTCTAGAACGTTAAAATTCTTACCGTCGTAAACAAAACTTACTGTCGTGGAAACAGATGAGGTAAACAACCAGATAGAGCACAGTCGCGCAAAATTTATACTATTACAGTTTCAACTAACTGAAATTTTATCTAAGAAATCTACTTTAAATACAATACAATTTTTTAATGCTTAAAAAAATGTAATTTCTCTCTTTCAACTAACTACATTTATGAAGCTTCATATAACGACAATACCTATGTACACAAAAACTCTTCTAACATTCACAAATAGCAACAACAAAACAATTTAAATCTTGTGACTTTTATAACCAATGTTTCGAAAAACGAGACGAAAAAAAAACTTAAGTGATTTGCTTAAAATTGTCACACCCGGTGACACAGCAACAGATCTTTGCAGGCTTTGTTTAAAGCGTTTGTCGCTGGTGTGTCCACGCTGAATTCAGAAAAACTGACTTTACTCAAAGGATTATTTGTTAAACGCTTTTATAGTTATTATATTCGTAATTTAAAGTAATGCTAAAAAAAAAAATAAATGTATGTGAAAAAATAAAACAATTTCACTTTACTTAAACTAGTAGAAATAAATCTAAGAAATAAATCCGGCAATTTTAAAATAAGCTAACCATAAGTTCTCCTCGTTAGGCACTTGCAAGATTTGAATTATGAAAACGTTAGAGACGTTATTCCTATAAATCCTTTAATAATTTAGTACAATTTTTCACGTTTGTACAGTAAGGGTTTTCTGTCTTTTTCCTATTTCACTCCCTTTTAAGAGGTTCTTTTATTTCAGTACCTGTGAGAAATATATTTTAGTCCATCTTATTCGCATATAAAATTTTACGATGTTTCCTGTATTATTGCAAATTTTTGGAACGTCTTACCTTTACGATTATGCAATCCCCTTTATATTTGTAAGCACTCGAAAAACAAGGCACTAACAATCTTTTATCGTTGGCGTTAAAAATTTATTTTAAATTTAATAGCGCGAAAGCTCACTTTTTTATACCCTCAGGATTTCATTTACTCTTTGTTAAAAATCTGGACTAATAAATTTGAAATTTCTATCAACGCGGCAAACATTCAATTATTTCTGAAATTGATGTTAAGATAGTAGCTGAAGAAAAAAACCGCCAAAAATGTTAATTAAAATCAATTTTTACGTTTTTATTGTTGGTACTAAAATGTACTTTTGTTATGAAGCTTTAAGATTATAAAATGGAAACCCAAAAGTTTAAACTTGAGTACTAAAATCCAGAAATTAACTCTTTTTTCATTCATAAATAAATTTCAACAATTTAATCCGGAAAATTTGAACATTTCATGAGATTATCTCCATTAAATTTAAAGTTTACTTAAAACGTAATGGTCGAAATAAAAGAAATTTCGTGTAATAAATATAATAAAAAAATTGTATAAAAATTTTATATTTTTTTATTAACTTCTTCCCGTTTTCATACTTTTTTTCTACTGAAATGATGTTAGTACTAAAAGCAGATAAAGTTGGGTTATATACAGATGTTGAAAATTTATGCGCTACTCATTCAAACCCAAATATTTTCATAAAAGGAAAACTGTAAAAAGGGTCACATACAAATTGGATATATTTTTTAGTTTATTTAAACAGCTTTTAAATGAATAATGAACGATATTGACCTAATTTACTGGATTCTGCAAGATTTTGTTTGTTAAAATAAAATTTAACGAGTTAATGGATTTCGCACTAACCAAGAATAATGTTTCTTAATGTTGGTAATTACACCTTACTCGTTGATTAATTAATCCTGCAAAAAAGACCTAATTGCAAGAATAAAGCCTTCAGAAGAAACCATTGTTAAAGATGCAATACTAAGCACTTCGTTTCTGAATGTTCATGAGCGCGAATTACTGATTGAGCCATTAATTGAGCTATTCCTATGTCCTGTGCATTGAGTGAATTTTTTGTTATTAAATCGCCAAAACAAAAGTTTTAGGATCGTTGATAAGTCAAAGAATTGTAAGTAATAGCACTAATGTTTTAAATACAATATAATTCCACTTTTTCTTTTATACAATTATTTGTTTCTCAACGCGTTTCAATATGGCATGTATCATTATCAAGAGACAATACATAAGTAAAATAATAACAAGTAGTTATGGTAACAAACCATAAAGCTAAAACACCAAACTTGATGTAAATTATAATTTTATATTTAAAATGTCTGTTAAAGGTGAGTATATAAGATCAACCTGTTCGTTCATTAAAGGTACTTTCTGTTTATATTTACAAAATTCTAATGCGTTCAAAACATATAATTCTTTTGAGAAAATGTAAATACACTACGTTTCAAATGAAATGCACTACTTAGAAATAATAATGCTATGATCTTGAAAGTATGGTAAAATGATGCTTTATTAACATATACAAGATGATGAAATTTAGAAGGCTAAATATTAACAGTTATCAAGAAAATGTTAATAGTGTGTAGCATCGCCACGCACACCAATGCAGGCGTTCACTGTCCGATGTATGCTTTCTATGAGATGGTCTATATCCTCCTTAGACACTTCATCCCAGGCTACCTGGAGATGGTGTCGTAATTCATCCAAGTTGTTTGGGGGCTTTGGTAGTTGCCTTAGTCTTCGACCCATCATATCCCACACATGTTCAATAGGCGAAAGAGCTGGCAATCGCGCAGGCCACGGCAATACTGGTAGCTGAACTTGATCCAGAAACCTTCTTGTAGCATGTGCGGTATGTGGTCTAGCATTATCTTGTTGAAAAATACCATTTGGCAACGTCTACTACCACTGGCTCCAAAACATTATCAATGTAACGCTGAGCACTTAATGTGCCTAGAATGAACACAAGAGGTGATCTTTAACCAACACGTATGGCGCCCCAAACCATGACTCCAGGTGTTAAGCCTGTCACAAACAAAAACGCGATTCGTCATTGAAGACGATGTTATTCCAATCAAGGTATCAGTACCGCCGATCTTGACAACATGCCAATCTAGCAGTCTTATGCTCTTGAGTTAACGGGGGTCGTCGGTACGGACGATACGAATGTAAGCCAAAACACTTAATTCTCCTGTAGATTGTTGACATTGATAGGTGACGACCAATACCTTCTGTTTAGTTCACCGCAACAAACCTTATTGACTGAAACCGATCTCTTGTGGCCATCCGCCTAAGAAGTCGTTCTTCACGATCATTGGTGGTCTTCCACTCAGACTAGGTCGTTGAATGCCTTCTTCAGACCAAAAAGACCAAATGCAGACCACCGTGGTATGCTCTCGATTAAGCCTTGCACCGATTTCTCGAAATGGCAAACCTGCTCCTTTCATGCCGATAATTCTACCCCTGTCAAAATCTGAAACTTGGGCAAAGTTTCGTCGTTGTCTTACTGGGGCCATTTTTTCAGAATAAATGTGTCAGTTAAGCAACAACACATTTGCTTTAAGCGACTAGATTTCTTAAAATGTATAAATAAAAATTGTTGATAATTGATGTTAGCAGTGGCGCAAAGTACATAATGGCTTGTTCTTTTTCATTGAAACTTCCATCGTTCTCTATATGATACTGAAACATTATTTTGCCAAAATTTCAAAATCATAGCATTATTACTTCTAAGTGGTGCACTTCATTCGAAACCTAGTGTATTTTGCATTGTTTTGGGCAATCATAAATTATTGATTTGTGATGTGTGTGTCGTGCGTTGTCCATCGTCGGTCGTGCGTGTGCGTGTGCGTGCGTGCGTGTGTATGTGTCATTATATCTGTAACATCTAGTGTTCTGTGTATGTAATATCAAAGTTCCTAAGTATTTGTATAATATAAACAGAATCACAGAATGTGCAGTTCAATTGTACACGACGAAATGTCATCAGTTGAATGTTTGGCATTAAACATACATTTAAGAACTTATCTTATCTATAAGCATTAGTTTTGAAAGCTACTTTGTAGTTTTGACTGTTTTGTGATATGTGAGCTATTTGTTCTTAAATTTCTCCAAAATATGAAATTGATGGGTACAGGGACGGTATACGACGATTCTTCAACTTACTCCACTTGCTAACTAATTCAGATAAGTCAAGCTTGTCGCCTTTCAAAAAAAAAGAAGAATAAGCGAATTAATCGATCGTCGCCCATTCGCTCCCGTAAAAGGTTTTTTTACTAATTTTAGCTTACTGAAATTTCTTTCACTAGAAGCACATGGCACCGGTAATGATAAAATACAGTTGAATAGAATTGCAGTTAGTTCTAATTGTTTTTAAAGAGGTTTTAAACACTGCAATATTTTGAAATGTAGTGCATGGCTCAGCTCTTAGTTTTTTGACAAAAATTTCCAGTTCAACTTTCATTTGTTTACTAAATTTACTACTTCTGATATTAAATTGCCGTCCAGTTTTTCCCCTGGATTTAATAATGATTTTACAAGACCAATAAATGGCTTCGTTTTCGTTAAGTTTGTATTTAAAAAGTTTTCATACACAATACCTCAAGTGGCCGATGAATTGCCGAAAATTTTTGTCAAAGTGTATGAGTGTTTATTGCTTCGTCATGAATTAATTAATTAGTTTTAATTTAAAACAAGTTGCAGGTTATACAGTGGTTTCGATGGTAGCCGGAGTCTGATTTACTTTGACGAACAAAATAAACGTTAAAGTTTGACATTTTTTTTTTTACTTATAGTATTCCCAAACAGACTAAGATTTGCCTAACGTGTTAAAGCACATATTGTTAGGCTGCCGAGGAATGTTTATGAATGGCTACCTTAAACTGATTTAAGTCAAAATTTGAAGGAAAACAGGTAAAGGAAGTGTACTCACAATTTAGTCGCCGTGTGGAAAAATGTAGATTGCGTCCGTTTAGTGTGACACGATGGAATTTTGAGTGCGTAATTATGGTGTGAATGGGCAAACCGAGTGTTCCTAGCGAAGATGGTCTGCGAAGGTATTAAGGAGTGTATTTCGGGTCATTTATAAGCTCTTCTTTGGATGCGGTTTACCATATCAAAGGCGTATTGGGGAGCACTCATCTGATTTATCACAGCTTTTAAATATATAAATATGTAAGCCTTAAAAATTAATTTATGAAAGTAGTCATGTTAAAACAGAAAAAATTGCTTTAAATATAGCATTTGGGAAACGAAGATGGAACGTCAGTATTTGATTAATATAAATATAAATGGGATTAGCTATATTATGAGAAAATTGTCTAATAAATTTTTTTTATTTATTTATTTATAAACATCTAATACGAACAAATTTCACAACTTTGTTTGGCCACAGGTTCTCCCCAAAACGGCCAAAACATAATAAAAAACTTATCTTAAACATCATGGCTAATTATACACAGCAAATTACACCCTACATGTTCTTTAGATATATATATATATATATATATATATATATATATATATATATATACACATATATTATTTAAATATACAATAATATTATAGGTACATACGCGGCTATTTGATCTTAAATGTATTCATTCATATCAGTCACACGAGACTAATTGAAAATTAATAACTGAAGGCAGTCAAATATTCAATTTACAGTTGTATACATTACTTATAGGTTAACTTCCCTTCTAACAGTTAAAGACGTTACGTCAAAATTTTTCCTCAATTGCGCCGTTGAATAATCTCTGAGGTAAGAAAAACCTTTTTCCTTATACTTACCATAAACACCTTAAAAAATAATTTTGTAATCTTTCTAGCTTCAGATCTGCCTTCACAGTCGTACATAACCAAGCACTCCATGTGACCTCTAACCAAGGCACAATAAACACTATGCAATGCATTAGTTCCAGTAAAGTGCCTCGAGAATCTTTTAATAAAACCTATGGTTTTATAACATTCACATAGCACATACAAATCCTTGATAGTGGTTACCCTCTACAAAGTCTGATTATCAATTATACAGATAGATGGACCGATATATTTCCTCCTTGATATAGTCATTACGTAATACTTTTTCAGCCTAGAACATCTCAACATCAAGGTTATTGGATCTCCGGTTATTGGATTTTAAGACCATCTGCGTATAGTAAGTAATTTGATTCCAATGCACCAGCTATACCATTAAAAAAGACCGAAAAAACCAGTGGTCCCAGTTGTCTGCCCTGAGGGATACCTGACGTCGGTACAAAACTTTTTGATTTCATATTCAGGAAGTGCACCAAACATTTCCTATCAATAAGATAGGATCTCATTAATGCTATAATTCTCCAGGATGCTCCTATCCTGTTTAGCTTATGTAGCAGAATTTTGTGTCTAACAGTGTCAAATGCCTTCGATAGAAATAATATCTACACTTCTTGCTCGGTCCAACACTTCATGAACATCACTAGAAAATATCAACAGGTTGATCTCCGTGGACCCTCCTTTAAAATTGCCACAGGCCTGTAATTCTCGATATCATCCAGACTTAAACACTGGTGTAATCTTTGTATCTATCCATTCAGTTACAAAGATACCCTCCTTTAGACAGAGATCAATAACATGGTGCATCTTGTCTATTAAGACACTTTTTAATTTTTTAAAAAAAGAAAAGTAGTTTTCCATCTGGTAGACTACTGAATTTCGAGTGTAACCCATAAACTATCCAACTATCCAATTATTTGGCCTGTCCTCCACAAACTTATCAATTCAATATATAACTCATTTTCATCCGCATTTTCAGAGACATAAACCGAATAGAAATAATCAGCAAAGGCGTTAGAAATACCAAGGTTCAAGTTACTGTTCAATATATTAACCGCTTTAAGTACACTTGAACAAGAAAAAAACTACTCCAATCAATAGAATTTATATCAGACTAGCGGAATACCCGTACTCCTCTACGGTATACAGCAACTTTGAATACATCAGTGATTGAAACTGTTGTTGCCAAGTGAGTAAATTGCGTGAATATATACATTATAGCAGTGTAAACATAACTTGAATTCAAGCGCCCTCTACTTTATTCTTATTTGATTTCAAGTATAGACGCTAACTTAAAAAGTCGATTGCATAACCTTTTATACCTTCATATGTATATGTAGGTTGGAAGGTAATAGATATTTATGTATTAAGGGCATAATCAGAAGATTCTGGCTCGAGGGAATGTTAAAAGCCCGACGCGAAGCGGAGGACTTTTATATTCCTGAGAGCCATAATCTACAATTATGCCGTGGTACTATTAATGTTTTATTTTATTTTGCACCATGAAACTGGAACAAAATATTAAAAAGATTCAGTGTTTTCGGCAAGTTTTTAAATGCAAATTCAGTGAAATAAAGTCGACAGTAGGCTAATTTGTTGTTACTAAGGTACAGTGATATTGCTAAGGTACTGTTTGTTTGTAAATAATTTGCATTCTAAAATGGAAGGTGAAAACGCAAAAACTTATTCACAAGAAATTTTAGATGAATTTGAGGCCGCCCAGGCAACAATAATTCCAAGTAAGTCGAAATATTTTTTTGCTGTCAATCATGATGCTTAGCAACAATGACATTTCCGTGCTATAAAGACCACATTACGCCCGCATTTGGGGGCGTATAAAGAACATTATGGTGGCAAAATAAAATAAAAATTAAAACAAGTTGCAACCTCACATATGTTCATAAAGAAAACAGGCAACATTGTAAAAAACAAACAGTAATCTATGTCAGAATGACGTTTAAAACTTGATTTCAGATAGACACGTTAATTAAAAAAAAATTTCAAAGCCGCCCGCTTCTATAAAATATCAATAATACATTTTAGCCATTTTGTTTCATATTTAATTATTTTTTAGAGTTGCCTTGGATTATATTAAGAAAGTTTATAAAGAAAAGTTATATAAAATTAAATTTTCTTTAAAAAGTATGTCTGTGCTTTTTCTAATAAAATGAATCGTTATATTGAAAAAATTTGAACTAACACTTAAATTATACCTTAGGAATTTTTTGGCCGCTAAATTACGCGTCGTATCAAAAAATTGCATAGAACACGTGATAGACGTCTCATAATTTTAATTGAAGAATATGTGTGCCAATTTTCGAGTCAATCGACCCATAGAATAAAAAGTTTCACAAAACAATTAAACCCCTCATTTCACTCTCTTAGGAGTGGAATTTCGAAAAACCCTTTCTTAATGGTTACCTACACTTCACAAAGAACACACCGTCCAAATTTCATGTCTCTAGGACTAACGGTTTAGGGTTAATATATCAGTTAGGACACCCGGCCGCACGCCACTGTAAAATTTATTTGGACCCTCGGAGAAGACTGAAAATAAAAATCTAAGTGTCCGAGATTTTTTCGATCGAGTTGATATTTCGGACGCCGGGAGCCGTTTTGGTTAGAAATTCCTTTTTTTTTACTTTTTTGGCACTTAGGGACCGAATTTCCAAAAACCTGTTCGACGCCTAGAGCACGAAAGGAAGGTCCTGTCAAAATTTGAAGTAGATCCGTCGAGCCGTTTCGGCTGTGCGATGATTATCAGTGAGTGAGTGATTTTGTCTTATATATATATATATATATATATATATATATATATATATATATATATATATATATATATATATATATATATATATATATATTTAACTTGTTCAATATCTGCGTTTTTAAATTTGAAGTAATATGATTCCATGGGATGGTTGGTTGGTTGGACGCAAATAAATTTAGCTAGTTAAGATGTATGTAATATACTGGGTCCGCCATCGCTCTGGCATCTCTTTTAGCATCTTTATTATTTGTTGTAAAGAAAAAGTATAAAAATGAAAGATTTCTTGCGGGTAAATTTTTGATTTTTGAAAAATTGAATCGTAGATAACTTGATTCTTGTAACTCTTTGAGGACCAGTGGTTCTCGTTGCTAACCACAAATACAAAGTCATAACACTACTCTCCTATCCTAACGAGTTTCAGTCCATTGATGAGTCAATAATAACATTTAAAGGCAGAAGTAGCCTCTGACAATATATGCCAATGAAACCTACGAAAAGAGGCTACAAGGTTTGGCTTATGGCTGATTCTACAGGATATGTTTTTGAATTTCAAATTTACATAGGCAAGGTCGATCCTAATATCACTGAGAAGAATTTAGGTTGTCGTGTTATAAAAGACTTGAGCAGAGCATTAGTTGGCAAGCACCACAAAGTATATTTCGATAATTATTTCAACTCCATAGATTTGCAAAGAGACTTGTTAGCTGATGGAATATATGGCTGCGGAACAATCCGCAAAAATAGGAAGAATTATCCCCAGTTCAAAAGTGATAAGTGTATGAAAAGGGGTGATACAGATTGGAGAGTTTCTACGGATGGATTAGCAGCGCTGAAGTGGATGGATCGAAGAAGTGTATTATTTTTGGGCAACTACCATAACCCACCCATGATGACATCGGCCTCAGGAAAGTCCAGAAATGGTACAACCGAGGAAATACCATGTCCTGTTATGGTGAAACACTATAACCAACATATGGAATATGTAGATCGATTTGACATGTTGAAATCCTTATATGAAATTGACCGAAAGTCACACAAATGGTGGCACCGCATATTTTTTTTATTTTCTCGACGCAAATGTTGTGAATTCTTTCATTTTTTTCAACAAAGAAGTGACGGAAAATCTGTAAAATTGAAACAGTTTGGTTTCTCTGTTGCACGCGGGTTGATAGGCGCCACAATTTCTTCTGCTAAAGGGAGTAGAAACACCAGATATGAACTAAACCAATACAAGAAAATTATTCCTCTTGAAGTTCGGTACGATCAGTGCGCACACATGCCTGTTAGATGTGGTTCTATAAGATGCGCAAATTGCAGTACGGCAAAATATGTTCATCGAACTATAAGGAAATGTACGACATGCGACGTGGGTCTATGCCTAAATAAGGACAGAAATTGTTCCTTACATTATCATACAAAGTAGTTTCTTAATCCTAGTGGTTACCACCAGTCACCACATCCTGTAGAATATTCCAGGATATTTTGTCCTTTCTAATGTATTTTTTGTATAAGTTTATTTATAAATAAACTCAGTTTTTCAGATATGTTTTTTCAGATATATTTACTCTTCCGTCCTAGGGTATAGAAAGGTATATATATATATATATATATATATATATATATATATATATATATATATATATATATATAAACCTTTCTATACCCTTTAATATATATATATATTTTTCTCTTTCGATTTTGTTAATACACATATAAGTCTATCTTGAGCCGTTTTTACAGAATTGGAGATTTTCTTTTTTGCTATATCGCGGTGGCCATGTAACAGAAAAACAAAGAAAAGGATGCAAAATAATAATTTATTTTAATTTTATGTTTATCGTATTCTATTTAACGAACTAATGCTAAAAGAAAAAAAATCAAACGGAAGCAATTAAAAGTATTTTAATTCAATAAGTTTCTCAAAATGTCCATTTTATTTTAACGTCTTGACATAATTGTGTTGCATTGGAAAATGTGATTTTTATTTTGCTTTTTACCGTTTTTTGCGTGATACTAGACAAAAAAATTACCAATATTCATCATGGTATGGATGAAAACCAAAAGCCAAATTATTGTTTGACCGTCACAAGAAATAGCAGAAACTGACTTATTAGTTGCAATTATGTCTTAATCAACATGAATTTTACTCACAACGAATTAGTGGACATGGTGTTTGTTTTGGGCGAGTGCCAAAGAAATTGTCTTTTGGCTGTTCGTGTGTATAAACAAAGATATCTTGATAGACGTCCCCCAAGTACCCGTGCGTTATAAAAATTATTGGCTCGATTTGAACAAACGGGAAGGGTACACTACAAAGCAAATGTTCAAAGAAGAACAGTTAGAACAGAAGAAACTGAATTTATGGAAATGCAGAGCGCTGTCGAAAATCCAAACGTTAGCACAAGACAAATATTTAATGCCATTGGTACTGTTAGTATTACTTCGGTAAGACGGGTACTAAAACATAATAAATATCATCCATATCATGTAGAATTACACTATAAATAAGGTTTAAAAGCGCCAGGTGTAAATAATTTAATAATAAATAAATAGGTTGTAAATGTTCTCAACACAAATCGTTAAACTAACCCGAGATTAAAAACACTCAATAAAAGATAATGCCGTTGTCTCAGTCGGTAGATTAATTCAGGCCGGTTCGATCTTTTTTTGATTTGCTTAATTACCACAATTTCTGCTTGGTTATTTCCACTTAACATCAATATAGTAATTGCAATGTAACAATAATAAAAATTATCTCGGACGCCAAGTTATTTTTTTTTGCTCGGTATAACTAAACCGAGGATACAATAAAAAATTCACCAAAATGTCAAAGTAAAAGATATACAAACTATGTTTATTAAATATTTAAATTTAGAATTATATAAAATATGTCTTAAAAACTAGTTGTAATAGCCTTAAATTTCTAAATTATGGGTATAAATACCTGCTAGAAAATTTTGCACACAACTTTTTGATAGCCTCTGGTATCTAAAGCAATACTGAAATGTAAACCAAAGGTATCTTTGCACCAATATTTCGCAATATGTCGTAATAACAATGCTGTACGTTGGGATCTAAATTTAGATCTGAATTAAATGCAAAATTGCAATCATAAGCATCAAAAATGCCAAAAGTAAAAGTAAAAAAGTAAGTAAAAGTAAACGTGGCTGCAAAAACAAATTTTTTAGATTTTAATATAATACGAGTTAAATGTACTCGTATCTTACCATTAAATCAATGGCACTTTTCACGAAATTTAGGTGGAAACCAAAGATGGCTTCCTGTTCAAAACAGCGTACATCAAGAAATGCTCAAAAGGACGCTTACGATATCAAGTGATATACCGGTGCGCGAAAAAATGTGCGCAAAAAATTAATTCAACGATATGGAAGTATAACGCATAAGAAGATATGCAACTTAAGTTACACCAAGATGCAAATTAAGTTGCCTACCACATACTTATAATTCATTAATAATTAAAAACTCTTTTTTCTTATATTTTACAACTAAATAAACGAAGAACGTAAAAGATTCGTTACAACACCAAACATTAACTGTGGGTGACTTTAATGCAAGAAGAGCTTATTGTCAATGAATGTTAAATAAGTTAAATGAGGACCCACGTTTTACGTCCATTATTTTATTTACCTTCCACAGCAACGGCCGAGTAAACCGTCGGAATTTTCATTAATATGATAATATAAATCCATATATTGAGCGATATTTGTATCATCAGCACAGATGGGCGGTAAATGTGTGGGGAGGAATTGTAAATAATTTTGTAATAAATCCTAGTTTCTTTGATCATCATTTGAATGGTAACCAATGTTTGGGATTTCTAAATAATGTGTTACTTGAATTACTCGAAAATGTACCTGACAACATAAAACATATAATGTGGTATCAACATGATGGTGCGCCTTGCCATTATGCTAGAATGTCCAGAATTTTTTAAATCTCCAATTTCCCAATCGCTGGGTCGGCCGAGGAAGTCCCGTGTCCTGTTCTGCAAGATCGCCGGACCTAACCATGATGGAATTTTTTTGTGGGAGTTTGTCAAAAATTTCGTATATCAAGAAGAGCCTACAACACAAGTAATAATGAAAAACAGAATAAGAACCGCATTTCCTCACGTAACTCCAGAAATGCTATTAAATGTGCGTCAATCTCTACAGCAAAGGCTTTAGAAGTGTTTAGAATTAAACGCACAGAATGTTGAGCACCTCTTGAATTAAAATGTTTGTTATTGTTTATATTTATTTTTTGGTAATAGCCTTAGTTTGTTAAATGGAATATGGTTAACGTAAAATTAAAATAAATTATTATTTTGCGTTCTTTTCCTTGTTTTTCTGTTACATGGCTACTGCGATATAGCAAAAAAGAAAATCGCCAATTCTGTAAAAAACGGCTAAAGATAGACCCATATGTGTATTAACAAAATCGAAAGAGAAAAAAATCCGCGTCTGGCTGTAAAAAAATATATACCCTTTCTATTTAAAAAAATCAAGTTATCCGTGATTCAATTTTGCGAAAATGAAAAATTTTACCGCAAGAAATCTGTATCTCAAAAATTACCCTTTTCATAAGTTTTTATTGACTTTTTCGACTTTATCGAATGGTGAAAACCGCATGTGCTTGCCTATTTCACTTTGCAAGATGTTAGTCATTTTTGAGTATGCCGAAAATGTAATTTTTTTTTCAAAAAACGTGAGATAACGCCGGAACGGTGGACTGTAGGGAACATGTAAGCTTAACAAAGTGTCCCTCAACTTCAACAAGAAACTAAAACAAGTAACAATATATAGGGTGTTCCATTTAAAATAAAAGAGTAGAGTGCTGTGGAGGAAAAGTGGAACATCCTGTAGACATGAAAATATTTTTAGATTATAGAGCTTGAAAAATAAGGTAAAGTTCGTTTTTATACTTTTTCTTTGTAACAAATAATAAAGATGCTAGGAAGGAATGCCAGAGCGATGGCGGACCCGGTACCTATATTGAAATACAAAAATACGCATTTATGTATGTTTCATTGATTAAATGTGTTTTGTACATTTAACGTAAGAACAAATATTAATAAGTTACAAATATTCCTATCGACAGCCCTCTATTTGCTAAAATACCACCACAGCATAAAAAACAATCAGCAGGACATCTCTCGTTGGCGGGAGTAGTTGACGCATATCTTCGCGCAGGTCCGCCATTCGGTGCTATATCCTGGAAAAAGCCTCATTGACGTAGGTAGCGTGTCGTATAGTCCAGTGGTGGCGTGTAGTTATTGTGTTTAGTAATAACGTTTTATGGATTAATTATTACTAAAATTGTGGTGTGCTTTCCTTAGTATTATGAATACAAAAAAGTCTGTTGGGGGACACGTGTGTGCAGCACACAAATGTAAAAACAAAAGTTATAATTGTAAGAAACATTTTTTTCGTTTTCCTAGTGATCGTATTAGGTAAGTATAAAACTTATGTTCACCACGTGCTTATATTACTTTTCCGTCGACGTGTTAAATGTGTACCCTTTCTATTTCTGTAACTAATAGCAATTGAGAATGGTGTATGTTCTGACAACAACAATATTGTATCTACTTTTGTAAATTTTAAATCTAGAAAATACTCCAGTACAATTAGGGTGGGACCCCAAATAAAATATAAAGCGCGACCTAGTTTATGCAACAGTCTTAAGGTCGCATTTAACATACTAAAAGATTCGAGGTCTCCGTTTTGCACAACACCCCTAAATTGGGGCAGCCATATTGAAATTGTGTAACTTAAAAACCATCACAAATATCAAAGAAAAATAAGAGAATAAAATTAAAGATTAATAAAAAATACATAAAGTAATGTAACATCCAGCACAAAAATGTTTAATTATTATTATATATATATATATATATATATATATATATATATATATATATATATATATATATATTTAGAATTTACATCAGTTCTACATACATAAAGACAGTATCGTTTACAAAATAAATAGTTATTGATTTTTGCTTGAAATACCTACATATAATAAGAAATTGGTTTATGTCCAAGTAAAATATAGTTAATAAAAAATGCATACACTTACATCTAAGCACTGCCTGCTTACTTGCCTCGGAATTCGCCTCGGCAAGCAATTGCAGGCTCGCCCATAAAAAGGCAATTTTTTGTCCTTGATACATAAATAACTATTTTTATAGAGCTGGAAAATGGGCAAGGCTTAGCAATAGAGAAGATCTATTGAGGAATGTAGATTCCTTACATAAGAGCCATAAGTTATGTGGAGACCATTTTGAGATTAAAATGTTTACAAATAAATTTTGTAATCGTCTCAATTATAACGCTTTGCCTGCAATATTTCCGTCGCAGGAGGGAAGTTCGAGAGATGTGCCCGCAGATCATTCATATGTCATTCCGTGCCTTCCCACTGTTATAGATTTAGAAGAGCCTCCCTTAAAGAAAGTACATATTTTACATGATGTCACCATAACCCCAGGTACTTTTTTTCTCAGTAACCAAACTAATTATCTACCTAAGTAGATATCTTTACCTATACCAATCGACAGCAATTTTGATTACACTATTTTTTAATTTAGGGTTTGCAGTCGTAGATAAAAGGAAAACCCAAGGACAAAAAGTGAGGATTTGGGAGAATTAAATTTACCAGGTATGCTGTTGTTCTTGACTGTGGTTTATCAAATTAATACACCCATCTGTTTAGATGCCAACACTGATAGTACAGGCAACAGCAGTTTGCCACCCGAATTACCGTCTCCATCATCTTCCACTCAAACTTCATTATCATTAAGTTACAACTCACCAAGGAAGGTAAAATACCGTCGTACTAATAAGTCATTGGTGCAAGAGAATGCGATGTTGCGAGAGACAATTCAAAAACTGGAGCAGCAAGTACAAAATGCGGAAGAACACATATCATGGGAACAATATCAACGCCATACATACAAATTTTGCAACTCGGTAGAAACTGCCAATTTTATCAACGCAATCATCGCTCAGGGTCAAAAGCAACCAAAAGGTCGACGATATTCCAAAGAATTTAAAATGAATGTTTGGCCATCTACTTTACAGGTCCAAAATTGTATAAGTAATACTTAATGCACAAATTATTTCTTCCTGGACCACAAACGCTTTTAAAAGAAATACGAGGAATATCAATAACTCCAGGGCTAGACAATTCTCAATTGTTCAAAATGTTAAAGCTGAAGATAGATTGCTTTCGAGATCTAAATAAATACTGCGTTCTTTGTGTAGATGAAATTAGCATTAAAGCTCATTTATTTTATAACCGTTCCACTGACAGTGTGGTTGGATTGGCAGAAAATGAAAAGCAAGAAAAGATGTTTAAACCTTCTTTGACTGCATGTGTTTTGTTGTTAAGGGAATTTATTCTAAGTGGAAACAACCTTTGGCTTACTATTTTGCCATACATCCTGTACAGCCGAATCATTAAAAGCTATTGTTTCCGAGGCAGTGCATAAGTCAAATTATCTGGGCTTAAAACTTTGTGCCTTGACGACAGATATGGGGTCTAATAATGTACAGTTAGCTAAATTATTAAATGTTAGTTCAGATCAACCCTTTTTTACTATTAATGATCAAAAAATTGTATATATGTTTGATATTCCTCATATCATAAAAGCCATGAGAAATATGTTAATGAAATATGATTTCTACATTGACAACCACGTGATCTCTTGGAAATTTATTAAAATGTTTTACGAGCATGACAAAAAATATCCAATAAGAGCGGCACCAAAATTATGTGATTCTCATATTACACCATCAAATTTTGAAAAAATGAAAGTGAAATTTGCAGCCCAAGTTTTTAGTGCCAGTGTGTCGTCCAGCATGAATTTGTATATTAGCTTTGGATACCTTCCTTCAGAAGCTATGAAAACTTCAGAATTTGTAGAAAGAATGGACAAGTTGTTTGACATTTTAAATTCGTCACAAACTTCAGCTTCGAAAAATATAATGCAGCTTTTAAAGGACTTGATTATCAATTAGAGTTTTTAAATGACTGTTTCCGTTTTTCCAAAGGCTAGAGTTAAGAGATAAAAATAACGTTAATGTTACCAACAGAATGAAATTTCTGAAATGTTTAAAGGTTTCAATTAAAAGTATTTTGAACCTATGGGATAATTTGAAAGCTGCTAATTACGACTATCTTTTTACAAGAAGATTAAATCAAGATGCCTTGGAAAACCATTTTGGCAAAATACGCCAACTAAATGGAAATTCTATAAATCCAACGCCAATTCAGTTCCAACGTTCATTTAGAAAATTACAATGTGTAAATTTGTTTCATTCAGGGACCGAAAATTGCGAAGCCGATTCTGATCCACCATTAATGAAATTAAAGGATATCAGTAACAGAGACACCAGTAACTATGACAAACCCCTTAGATATAAATAGATTAATTAATTTAGATTACCAGAAAAATGACATTTTGGAGAAAACTTTATTCGGTATATATGTGGTTATTGGCGGCAAAAAATCTCTTGAACATCCTAGCTGTGACATATGCATTAATTATTCTAAAGCGCATGATGAACTAGACGACACTTCTCTTTTTTGCTTTTTTAAAGCATATGAAAATGCTCACGGTGATGTTTTGGAAATTTACAAATGCCCCATAACGATTTTGTTAATTTTATTACTCAAATTGAAGTTATATTTCAAAGAAATTTTGAGTCGTTCATTGTTAAATCAAATATATGTAACAGATTTTAGATATTTGCAATTTGATACCATATGATCAACCCTGTCCAAAATTCCCCAAAGCAATTATTATTAAATTATACTTAAGAGTACGACTTTATTACACTTTAAAAAATATAAATAAAAATTTTAAATGTACCAACAAAAATAAATTAATTATATGGCGTAATCAGTAATAAATATAATCTTTTATAAATTATAATCATTTCTATATTACTTCTTTTATTTCCTTACAAATAAAATTACGGATACATTATACATTTAAAATGCGGTTTTTATAAACTAACCTTGGAAATAAGATTATTTTGAGTCAGGACCTGCATAGATAAAAGAAGGAGGACCTGTCTTTTAGCACGTAATGGCGTCCTCAAGGTCAAATTCTAACGCAAACTAGATCAAAGGCACCGCCTGAGAGTTGTTCTGCTGATTGTTTTTTATGCTGTGATACCACAACATACGCATAGGAAGGTTATGCGTTGATTACATCAGATGTTTTGTATTCATAGTGAATTTGTACCATCCACCGGTAAAACAAAAAAGTTTGGAAAATGCCATTTTTTGCTTTGTTGCATGTTTCATTTTCTTGCTAAAAACTACCAATTTCATTAATCACTCAATTAAAGATTTAAATCCTAATTCCAAATTTTGATTAACATAACTACATTTTTATTTACATTCTTAAGTAGTATTAAAAAAATATGAATGATACAGACATATTTTGTTGTTTGTAATTGATATCAACATATATGTAATTTATGGTTGCCGCTTATTATAAATATTATTCTACAAAATAAGCCATTTATAAATAGCTTATTACTTCTTACCAAAAAAAAAGAAAATTATTAACTTGCTTAACCTAGAAAAATCAATTAAAACGGATCAATAAATATTAACACAGTTCTAAAGTCACACTTAAAAACATAAATAGAAATGATCGATTTTTTTATAAATTAAATTTATGAAGGTGTTTCGTTCATTCCACCAATTATTTTTACGATCTTTAGCTACTGCAATATCTCGAAGAGTAAAAAAAATTAACACGAAGAAAGAATCTTTAATTGCTTGTAAACATGAAGGTAGACATACAAGATTTTCAAAAGTGTAATAAATAAGGTATTGTGTAAATGTTGAATTATCGTTTAAGGTTACAAAAGTTAATCTTATTTACTTTATGAATTGGTAGGTATGTGCTAATTTATTAGTATTGCTTTAAACTTATTAGTGCATTATATCAATTCTTAATGGCTAATGCCAAGATGGGAAGTTAACAGTTATTTAGAAATTAATATTGTTTAATAGATTACGTTTAAAATTTATAACACAATTGTAATTTAGTTACTGAGCTTAACATAAGTCACCAATGAAATTAAATTGTCAACTTTAATTATTTAACAAAAAATGAGCGGTAATTTGTGGTAGCCATCTTTACTAGATTTATTCCAAATTCAATTTGCTCAACCTTTGTCGTGCTCAAATAACTGTAATTATGTAATTAGAAGGTACCTGTATAATTTTAGGTAAATGTATTGTATACATAATTAATTACGAACTCCTGCACCCGGATCATCATTATATTTGATAGGAAATATTAGCTATCGCATTCTAGGAATTTTATTCAAAAGATCATCGACGAACTATTCAATGACCCCGGGTTTATATTTTACTTAGAGGACGAAATTAATAATTAGTGTTTTATCAAAACTTTAATGTCATTCTGGGATCACTAAATGTTTTCTTCTTAGGAAATTCAGTTCAATCACCATCGTGGTTGAACCCAATTTTAGACTACAACTCTAAAGGTAATGCGATTAATATAACACTTTTGAGTTAAATAATGTACGTGCACAAGCTTGCTTTTGTTGGGTTTAGACGCCTCTCAATGTAAAATTTTTTGATAAAATTTTAATCAGCAGGCCAGCAAGTAACGACGTAAACCTAGTCACTGTTAGAGATGGGTTGACGTCTTTGATTCATCGATTCATCGATATTTTGAGGTTACGGATGACATTATTCTGACAGCCATATTTGATTGATTTTTGTCGTCAACAATTTGTAATAGTGAGATCTGTATTTTCATTCTTCGGTTGCCAAAATGTCCAAGCAAATGGATAGTCGATGCAAAGTACTCGTGGCATCATTAATTAGCTATTTCGAGGGATAATAGTGGGCATCTGTTGACCTTAAATGCTGTTTGATAGGTAACATTAATCGTCGCCTAAACTGCAAAACCTCGTATGTGCGGTTTGTCAAATTTTTCAGGAGAGGTAAAAACATACTGTAATAAGACTTGATTACATTTTATATGGAGATATGGATTTATTTAAACTAAAAATACATAATTAGTATTATAATATCGCAAAAACAGAGAAAATAATAAATTCTCACTTGGTAAAATCACATACGAGTATTTGAACTTAAAATCAATAACAAAAAAAGTTTACGAGGTTTTGAATTGGGTACAGTATAGACATTGTGTGGTAAGCTATCGTAGTAATTCCAGAACTGTTTGTCCAACACCTGCTGTAAATGATGGAATTTCTCTACTTTGATTTTCTGTCGAGATTTGTATAATTGGATGACGGAGTATTCTGCAACTTTGGGTCTTTTAGGCAAGTTTTCCCATTCATCTAAGGAACACAGTTTATATTTTATGAAACCTTCTGGCACGTACATAAAGGAATGAACATCTGTTATGTGGGGATCTCCAACAGTGACGCCTGGACGTATACTTGAATAATACTCAACTTTTGAGTAATCGCGAAAATCTGAGTATCTCATGTACTTCACGTTACAGGGCATTTTACATCGCGATTCTCTGCAGACAGCGATATAATCCGTGGGCAGGTATATGTCTCTATTTTTTAATTTCCTCTCAATCGCGCTATGTGCAGAGTCAACTTCCATTTGGGAATGTCCCTTCTCAAAATATTTTTGCATAATAATAACTTTTTTTTCAATTGCAAATTTTAGTAAGGTATTTGATAATGTAGCATTCTTGTTTTGGTATCCGCATCCATCGCTATAAATAATCATAGTTTTGGTGCTGGGTACTCTTAGTAACTGGCTTTCTAAGAAATCCCACAACGTTGTAGCGAAATTATTTGCTTCCAGGCCTCCTTGGGTCTTATCCCATAGATGACAAAGCACCTCTGAATTATGCAAGTTATAAATAGTATAGTTATGGAATCATAACTTAGTTTTGTAATATGTCGCACTAGCTTTTAACATAGGAGCCAACTTAACAGCTTGAACGTCTACCATAAAACAGCAACCTCGTTAGGATTTGTCTTACAAAGATCTTTGTCTGCTTGTTTTGATATGCGTGCTTGAATTTTGTTGGTTTGATGTTTCTGGTATGTATCTTCGTCTATATTGCCAAGCTCATGTGATATGCAGACGTCGCAACGGTCTTTTGGAGGTCTACATATCTTAATGTTCATTTTCTTCATTTCGTCATTAAACACTAGTTGTGTCAGAGGAATTTCTTCTTTTCTAACGCAGTAGTTCTTATATTCTCTATATAATTCAGCCTTACTCTGACATGTAGGTTCCAAGTAGAGGCTGGATGTAGATGAACGACAGTAATGAGAGAGTAGTTTGGGAATCCCTTGTAAAGGTCTCTCATTATATTTCTTCTGATGCTCTTGGAATGTCGATTGCGCCCAGTAGTAGAAACATTTTGTTCGGCTTCATTCATGCCATAAGGTTTCCTACTATATTCTCTCACAGTCCACTCCTTGACACTCAGTGTTGACAAAAACATTTTCTTGCATACTCTAAGTTTCTGAGTGCCCTTTTTCAAGTAATAGACTAAAGTACCATTTCTCCTTGGGTTTTATTTTCTTCTTTTGATGGGTACAAAATCAACCAAAGAGCTAATGTAAGTGCGCTTCACATCCCATGTTAACATATTCCAAAAATTTTCAAATAAAGCTTCTCTATCATATTCGTTAAAAGACATACAAAAAAAACGCCTTGGATTTCTTACAGGTATCGGACGTGCATCTAGGGCCCATCTTACGAGCAGGTCTACCTTGTAATTCATAGTTTCCAGAGTTATTCTTCTACAAGCTTTTATAGTCTTTCCCAAGCATACTTGTTTTGATGTCTTTGTTCTGGAAATTTTAACTTTTTTTGAGAAACCTTCATTCGGATCGCAATTTTCTTCACTGCTCGACTGATTGTAGTCTTCCTCATTTTGTTCTTCATTAGTGTTATCATTCTACCTTTGTTGCTCTTCTTCTATCCACATTTGATGACTCTCTGTGTTATTTAATTCGACATCAAAAAACCGTTCCTCGTGGGTGTTTATGTTTTCGCTATCAACTGTTCCAAAGTTGATATCATCTTCGTCGCGATCAGGAGAAATTCCGTCTTTGTTCTTTTCATCTGCTGCAGATTGTGTATTTTCCTGAATTTCCGCAGATGGAATGTTGGTGCAAACCTCTTCGATTGTCAGCAAACAACACCGGAGTACAGTCAATCCATTCAGATGTCTGCATATCAGCAATTTCTATATTTTCATCTGGTGTTGAAAGGTCCCGAGGCACATTGTCGCGCAAAATATCTTACCGTACTTTCTCATTAACATGTGGTCCTGTCTATTCTTGTTCCTTTAATGCCATTTGAACAAGAATCTTGCTTCGAGAAAAAGCCATTCGGCAACAAAAAACAACCTGTTGGATTATCGTATTATTATTAGTGCTAGTATGCAATATTTAAAGAAAGAAAATTATGTATTTTATAAACTGATGAGTGCATATTCTAGTGTAAACCCACGTTAATTTTTTATTACGTTACTTATAATACATAATTATTCATTTAAGAATCTTTTTCAAGTTTACAATGTACAAAAGCACGTATACGATATATTTGTTACAAAATACATTTGTTCAAAAACACGTATATGTTGAAACATTTTCACAGGTTGTTTAAGAATATCTTCTACTAATGATATTAATTACCTAATACTTTATCGTTAAGGACTGTTATTTGAAATGACATTGAGAGATTGACTTACTCTGGTATTATTCCTCTGTTTCACTGAAAAATGTAACACTGAAATCACTCTGATCCTTTTTCACTGCCCTATGCACGTATAAGAGGTTATGTTCACTATGTCTTCTTGTGTTGTACATACGAAGTAATGCACAGTGAAATATCTCAAAATGTAGGCGTCTGAGCGTTACAGGGTTTTGCACGCATATGCATTAGACTAATGGCTATCCAACTGACTGAAAATATCATTTTTGACAAAAAATGCATATACGAGGTTTTGCAGTTTAGGCGTCCATTTGGATAATACACATAAAGTAATTGTACAGAGTGGCCAACAAAGAATGCGAGGTACTGTATCTGGGAAACTGTCCATCGTAGAGGCTTGCGCAAAAAAAAGTTATTACTAAAACGACCAATACAAAAACCTGGAAAATATTTTCAAGTTTCTGAAATGGCTGCTAGGGGGCGTAACTGCAATCTTGAATCTAAAAAAGTGATGTTTCTGTCAATTCTGCTATATTAACCTAATAAAAAAATAACTGATCTTTAAAGTCGAGGATAATCTGTGTCCGTGAAGTTGGCATATCATTTTCCAGCAGATCAAAAAAAAATGACAGTTCTCCTCGCATGCAGTTTAGTTCTATAGTTCTTGATACTTTTTAGCAATAGTTCTGATGATTTAACCCAAAAAACAGTCGATTGAAAAAATGATCTGCTAACTTCCCGTAGCAGATCATTTTTCAGAAAATCACAAATAAACTAGAAATTCTATTGCAAACAGTCGAGTTAGACAGTTCCTGACACTTTTTAATGATAGTTCTATTGATTTTACTACAAATAAAATTATTTCGATTATTAAGATTAAGATGGTCTGCTGGTTGATATTCGATAGTTCTGCTCAGCAGAGCACATTTAACGTATAATTCTAGACGTATATATCGCAAATTTAAATAGTTCTCACCAATGAAACAATTAGAAAATTTTTTAAATAGTTATTTTGTTCGAAAAACTTATGATTGCGAAGATTAAGATGCTCTGCTGGTTGATATTCGATAGTTCTATTTAGCAGAGCACATTTAACGTATAGTTCTAGACGTATATATCGCAAATTTAAATAGTTCTCATCAATAAAACAATTAGAACATTTTTTTAATACTTATTTTGCTCGAAAAACTTATATTTTCGAAGATAATGGCAATATGCTAAACAATTTTCGATAGTTCTGCTTAGTGTCACACAATTCTGGTATACTTCTAGAGGTGTACATTACTTTTTCAATTAGTTCTTCTCATTGTATCAATTAAAAACAATTTTATGCAGTTATATTGACCGAAAAACATTTTTTCGAGGATTTAGTATGCTGGACGATTTTTGATAGTTCTGCTTAGCTTTACACAATTTTTGTATATTTGTAGACGTGTACATAGTTATATCAAATAGTTTTCATTATTGAATTTTCGAGAATTAAAGTGCTATGCTAGACGATATGTAATACAAGAGTGCAACGTAACATTACACAATTCTCGTATAGTTTCCAGTATGTACCGTGTTTCTCGATATAGTTAGGATTATTAAAATAATTAGAAATTTTTTAAAACAATATACAGGGTGTGTCTAAATAACACCGAAAAAATTTAAGTGGTGATTCTCCGATGAAAATTAAGGGGGGTTATCGGTATACAATTTTTTGAAAACGCCCCTCTAACAATTCTAAAAAAAACTGTTTTTCTTTTTTATCTTCCCTGTACATTAAGCTAAAGAAACGAAACTTGGTGAACAGTATCTGTTAATAAAACTACACTTTCTGAAATTTGTTCACCCCTGTAGTATTTTTCTAAGGGGTTGAAATAATCAACCCCTAAGATGTTTTTTCTTATAACTTTTTTTTCGACAAAACTTTTTACATTTAAAAAGTATATCTAAAAAGTCCCATTCATTTACTAACTTATTGATCTCTTCAAGTTTTTTCGAAAAGTTAGAGATTAATGAGAAAACAAAGCAAATGTATTGCAATGCATTTTCAAAAAGACGAGCTGTTTAACGCAAAGGTTGTTTAAGAAGTGGCATATCTTCCAATTTATTGTTTTGAAATTATTTAACATTCAATTTATTATTTACTTGGTTAGGTTAGTTTAAGTTGGGTTAGTTAATTTCAAAGTAACTTGAACAGACAAATGACTGGGATAAGTTGGGAAACATTAGTATTAAATAATATTTTATTATAACATTTTAGTAAACAACAGTCAACCAAATAGTTCACCTATGATTCTACTAGGCTAAGAAGTTTGGAACTAAGAACAGGAGTGGACATGAATAAAATGAATGAATAATTTAATGTTATAATAATTTAAGAAAAAACAAAAATCTGTCAAATATCGACAATACTATAAAAAATATTGAAAGTGATTGCCTTCAGCTCTAATACAAGCATCTACTCTATTTCTCATAGAATTGCGTATGTTTTGAAATGTTCCTGGTGAATATCTTATCGTTTCACAACCTGCTATAATACGATTTCGATGAGAACTATTTAAATTTTCGATATATACGTCTAGAACTATACGTTAAATGTGCTCTGCTAAATAGAACTATCGAATATCAACCAGTAGAGCACCTTAATCTTCGAAATCATAAGTTTTTCGAACAAAATTACTATTTAAAAAATTTTCTAATTGTTTTATTGATGAGAACTATTTAAATTTGCGATATATACGTCTAGAACTATACGTTAAATGTGCTCTGCTAAATAGAACTATCGAATATCAACCAGCAGAGCACCTTAATCTTCGAAATCATAAGTTTTTCGAACAAAATAATTATTTAAAAAAATTTCTAATTGTTTTATTGATGAGAACTATTTAAATTTGCGATATATACGTCTAGAACTATACGTTAAATGTGCTCTGCTAAATAGAACTATCGAATATCAACCAGTAGAGCACCTTAATCTTCGAAATCATAAGTTTTTCGAACAAAATTACTATTTAAAAAATTTTCTAATTGTTTTATTGATGAGAACTATTTAAATTTGCGATATATACGTCTAGAACTATACGTTAAATGTGCTCTGCTAAATAGAACTATCGAATATCAACCAGCAGAGCACCTTAATCTTCGAAATCATAAGTTTTTCGAACAAAATTACTATTTAAAAAATTTTCTAATTGTTTTATTGATGAGAACTATTTAAATTTGCGATATATACGTCTAAAACTATACGTTAAATGTGCTCTGCTAAATAGAACTATCGAATATCAACCAGCAGAGCACCTTAATCTTCGAAATCATAAGTTTTTCGAACAAAATAATTATTTAAAAAATTTCTAATTGTTTTATTGATGAGAACTATTTAAATTTGCGATATATACGTCTAGAACTATACGTTAAATGTGCTCTGCTAAATAGAACTATCGAATATCAACCAGTAGAGCACCTTAATCTTCGAAATCATAAGTTTTTCGAACAAAATTACTATTTAAAAAATTTTCTAATTGTTTTATTGATGAGAACTATTTAAATTTGCGATATATACGTCTAGAACTATACGTTAAATGTGCTCTGCTAAATAGAACTATCGAATATCAACCAGCAGAGCACCTTAATCTTCGAAATCATAAGTTTTTCGAACAAAATTACTATTTAAAAAATTTTCTAATTGTTTTATTGATGAGAACTATTTAAATTTGCGATATATATGTCTAGAACTATACGTTACATGTGCTCTGCTGAGCAGAACTATCGAATATCAACCAGCAGACCATCTTAATCTTAATAATCGAAATAATTTTATTTGTAGTAAAATCAATAGAACTATCATTAAAAAGTGTCAGGAACTGTCTAACTCGACTGTTTGCAATAGAATTTCTAGTTTATTTGTGATTTTCTGAAAAATGATCTGCTACGGGAAGTTAGCAGATCATTTTTTCAATCGACTGTTTTTTGGGTTAAATCATCAGAACTATTGCTAAAAAGTATCAAGAACTATAGAACTAAACTGCATGCGAGGAGAACTGTCATTTTTTTTTGATCTGCTGGAAAATGATATGCCAACTTCACGGAATAGGATAATCTGAACTTTTTTTGTTTGACACTTTTTGACGTATGTCTAAAAATCAAGTGGTGGGGGGTATTCAAAGGTTTCCTTAAATCACCCCCCGTATCTTCGAAACGGCTAATCCGATTGTAACAAACTTGGGTGCGTTGAAAAAAGCTATTCTTGAGCTACAAATGTTAAAATAATTGAAGTTTTGTTAGTTTTACATGTCGTCGCTAGATGCTTTGTTCGACATTCCGACAAAAACGGTTAATTTTCGCAAAAAAATTAAATGCATTGGTATGACTTTTTCATGAACAAGTAGCTAAATGATGCCTAAACAAGCTAGCGAAAACTGCATCTCGATATCTTGTTCCTAACCTAAAATATCGGCCAAAGAAAACTTTATACGAAAATCCCTTAAATTTTTATTTTTTTAACTATATTTTTCTGGAATTGTTTCTATTATGTAAGTTGTGGCCCTAAAACGGACCGCTTTAAAGGAGGATGGTTTTTAGTGCCCCCGTAAATGCTCCAAACGCTGACCATCACTCTGGGCATTGCTTAGGCCTCTTATGGGTAGACAAAACTGCAGCTTCAATTTCGGCTCTGAATAGGTTACCTAGAAATTGCGATTTTAGATGTTTGTAAATTTATATACCAGAATAAAATCACCCTTTTTGAAATTACTACGCGCAAGTAAGCAATTCTAAAAGTTACACGAAAGGCCTATTTTTTGTTTGTTTAAATGCATATTCACTATGGATATATACGAAAAATACAATTAATAGAAGCAGGCAATGGAAACACATACCTAAACAAAACATACACAATCCTCAAATTGTCAATACTTTCGCATTACTTTGAGCAATTTTTGTGCTTTCAAAATGCGTTTTACGAATAATGAAGCTGTTTATATGCTTGCGGTTTATTTTAAATGTCTTCAGAATGCCGCAGTAGCTAAAAGAGTTTACGCAGCTCTATATTCAAATCGGCGTCCTTGCGATGTAAGAGGTTTTCCCCGGTTAGTGGCGAGCTTACGAGCCAATCGTAGTTTTCGGCCTACGTTTCAACGGCAAAGAATTGGAAGAACACAAGAAAATATTAACCGTGTACTGGGCTATATTGAAGGAAATCTTCATGTTAGCACAAGAGCATTATCCATTGAGTTGGGCATATCACGGACAACGGTTCAAAATAGGTAAGTTCTAATGGCCATCAAAATATATAGGTATTCGTTTAAACGCTTTTTAATTACTTTAAGAATGCACCCATATCATGTCGTTTTGCATCAGGCCTGGAAAGTAGAAGATTTTGTTCGAAGGTTAGACTATTGCCATTGGATGATAGGCATGATACGTGAAAATAGAGAATTTTTATTTCAAATTATTTGGACCGATGAAGCCACCTTCAGTAGTGACGGGAGAGTCAATCTGCACAATATGCATTATTGGTCTGCAGCAAATCCCCAATGGTTGCGTGAAGTTCAGCGCCTAGGACGTTGGAGTTTAAATGTATGGTGTGGCATACTGGGAGGAAGAATGATTAGGCCATATTTTGCGAGCCAATTTTTGCCCAATCAATTACCGTTGTTGTTGGAAGATGTGCCTCTGGAAACAAGGCAAAAATTGTTTTTGCAGTTGGATGGTTGCTCAGCACATTTTGCTATTAATGTGCGAAAGAATATTAATGCAGTATTTCAACAGCGGTGGATTAGAGGAAGTCTGTTTCCATGGCCTCCGAGATCGCCAGACTTAACTTGCCTCGATTTTTATTTATGGGAGCGCTTAAAGGATATCGTGTTTCGGGCTCAACCTACTATTAGAGAAGATATGAAAAATCGTAACATACCGAGAGCCGAAATTGAAGCTGCAGTTTTGTATAGTCATGAGAGACTTCAGCAATGCGTAGAGCGTGATGGTCAGCATTTCGAGCATTTACGGGGGCATTAAAAACCTTCTTCCTTTAAATCGGTCCTTTTTAGGGCCACAACTTACCTAATAGAAACAATTCCAGAAAAATTTAGTTTAAAAAAAATAAAAATTTAAGGGATTTTCGTGTAAAGTTTTCTTTGGCCGATATTTTAGGTTAGGAACAAGATATCGAGATCCGGTTTTCGGGAGCTTGTTTAGGCATCATTTAGCTACTTGTCCATGAAAAAATGTCATACCAATTCATTTAATTTTTTTGCGAAAATTAACCGTCTGCCGGAATGTCGAACCAAGCCTTCTAGCGACGACATGTGAAACTAACAAAACATCAAACATTTTTAGCCCAAGAATAGCTCATTTCAACAAGCCCAAGTTTTATAAAATCGGCTTAACCGTTTCGAAGATACAGGGGGTTATTTAAGGAAACCTTTGAATACCCCCCACCACTTTATTTTTAGACATACGTCAAAAAGTTCCAAACAAAAAAGTTCAGATTATCCTCGACTTCAAAGATCAGTTATTTTTTTATTAGGTTAATATAGCAGAATTCACAGAAACATCACTTTTTTAGATTATAAGATTGCAGTTAGGCCCCCTAGCGGCCATTTCAGAAACTTGAAAATATTTTCCAGGTTTTTGTATTGGTCGTTTTAGTAATAACTTTTCTTGCGCAAGCCTCTACGATGGATAGTTTCCCAGATACAGTACCTCGCATTCTTAGTTGGCCACCCTGTACTGTAAGAGTATTTTATTGTAGCGTGTAGTTGCTGCTCTAAACGTTAGCAGAATCTCTCAACCAGAGAAAAACAATGAGAAGTTCAAGTCGCTAAAGAAAGCGAGTTACGCGTACAGCAACATTAAATACAAGCAGTATTCGTGATATTATTTACAATATGTACCAAAGAAGTAAGTAATAACGGCTAATGTACATTTTACAATTATCTTTTATATAATTGAATTTATTAGTATATTTATCATTAAAGACATTAATATAATAGAAACGAGTAGAACACAGGCACTTGCGCCGCCAACTTGGGTTTTGTGGGACACCTTCCCCACCACTTTTTTAAACGCCCACATGGGAGGCGTATTTTTTGTGGGTCGTTTTTTGTCGGTTTTTTTTTGTACTCGCCCACTTGAGGGGCGTATTTCGGCCTTGAGATTAAGCTTGTGCTCTAATTTGAGGGCTAGCATTCTGATTGGTTAAGTTGGCTTTGTAATTAGGCTTTGGGAATTTTTCAATGGCTTAATTTGCTAGTTTTGTAAGAAGGCCTTCACCCCCTGCCATAAAAATTGTATTCTAATAAAAAATAATTAATAGATATGATAATGACTAGTGATTTTTTACATTTAAAAGGTTTTATTTAATCCGTATAGCGGTCGGCCTTGAAATATTTTTTAACAAGTATCAAGGTTATTGATATTTTATAGACGCGGTTGACCTTGGGATTTTTTAAGTTAACATGTATCAAGGTTATTGATATTTTATAGAAGCAGCCGGCCTCGGAATTGTTTAAGTTGACATGTATTTATTTATGTCAATTCATTATCCTAAACATGTTATTACATTTTCTTTTAATTCCCATGTGTAGGTTACGAACTTTATATATATATATATATATATACAAAATTTATTTACAACAAACTTATTTTACTTCGAGAAGAGGGGTTGAAAAACGCCTACAATATTATTACTTATTAGATACTGAATGAAAATGACACTATCGATTCGATAGAGCTTTATAATGATTTTGCGGAGGCTGCACAGCGAGTTGGTGGAATGTAAGGATCTATCTGTTTTATTTTTGAAATTTTTTAATTATTTATTTTAAAGTCCTGCTCAAGTAAATATGGAGGAAGTGTTTGATAATGGTGATGATGAGATATTGGAAACTTCTGCAGCGGAGGATTCGTTAACGGTATGTCTTTTAATTTTCTATTGTATCGCTTACTGAATGAGTAGATTACAGGGCAAGGCCAATCGGGTGTACGTCTGTCTACGTCGCAAGAGCAAGAGGCCGAACCATCATCTACCTAAATGAATCATATAAATATAATAGGGGAGTCAAACAATAAATTCATAAAAAAATTTAACACCACATGTAAAACGTTGAGATTTACGTTTAATGACAAGACATCCCTTAACATGGCTGCAGGCAAAAAATATACCATTTTCTAAAAAATGTTATTTATTTTAACACATATTTTTGCAGAGTGCATTCGAGGAGCTGTATACATATATCGTCAAGGATGCGGCTCCGTCAGATCGTGTTGGTATCACGTTAAGGAACCCAAATTTCTCAGAAAAACCGATCGGCGTATCATCTAGAAGAGTGGACTAGTTGTCGGTGAGGGTGACAATATCACTACTGGAAAAGGTAATGCAGAGTAATGCTAGCTTCTTTTAGAGTGACTTGTTACTTTTAAACGTGGATAGAGTGTCGATACCTATTGGCTATAGGCGCAAAAACTTGACGGGTTTAAAATTTGAAGACTTGTAGAGCAAAAACAAACGGTATTATTGTTGTACCAGTAACAAACAACGAAAAGAATTGTTTAGCTTGTGCCCTAGTCATAGAAATAGCGCTTAGAAGTAACCATGCAATGCGTTACTGTATAGAAATGGGCTGGCCCTTACTTCAAGAGCGAGCTATGCAGCTTTGTCAAAACAGTGGGGTAGATCTTAGTCAGGGCGGTAGTTATGAGCATATTCAAGCATTTCAAAATCATTTAACTTCATATACCATTGTAGTTTATAATTCGCGAGTAGCTGACTCAGTTAATTCTGAGGGTCCTATGGAACCGAGTAGAGTGTTTTAAATTTAATACTCGAAGACGAGCACTACAACTCATTAACAGCCTCACTTCAGCACTTCCTACAGTTATTACTGCGAGCAGTGTAAAAAACGTTATAATAACAAAAAAGATTATGCGAAATGTATGTATCAGTGTACTGCGTGTCATCAAAAGTCGCCATGTTCCATTCAAAGTCCGAAAATGGTTTGTAATGATTGCAAAAGAGATTTTTATGGTCCGGAATGCCTTAAAAACCACAAGGGCACTGGACTATGTGGAAAACTACATAGATGTTTAAAGTATCTCAAAACAACTGAAGTAAAGGGTAAACATAGATGCGGATACAGCCGTTGTTCTACGTGCATGAACGAAAAACCTACTGGGCATCTTCGCTATACGCCCTGTTAACAAGGCTCGAAGTGTCATAGGTGAGGGTAAAGCGTCTATGTTTATCTTTTATGATTTGGAAAGTATGCAAGAGAACGTATATGAGGGGGTAAATGATCGATTTCTACATGAGCTTGTGGATGAGATGTTCGACATGTAGCGAAAAAGTGCACATCTTCAGGGAAGATCGTATTGAATCGTTTCTAGCGTATGTTGCCGAGAAAGCGCGAAAATTTAAAGTTACATACATTGCATATAACATGAAGGGGTACGATGGATGTTTTGTGCTTAGATGCATGCTAGCTGATAATAATCGATGGAACCACAAAGTCATTACCAACGGTCTAAAACTAATCTCCATTCAATGCGGCGATATCAGGTTTATTGACTCCCTTAATTTCATCCCATCACCACTATTCAACGCACCCGCACATCAGAATTATGAGGGTCCTTTGCCATCGCCTGAATATTACTGTACAGATCAGATGTCGGGGAAAGATCGGCAAAAACTGTTAGATTGGAACGCGGCTCAGAGTAATTATGTTTTTAAGGTGAGTGAAGAGATTGGGAATTATTGCTTGATGGATGTTAAGATTCTCGTTAAAGGTTGCATTAGTCTCTAGTCGATCTTCACGACCCAAAATAAAGTCGATCCGTTTCAGGACAACCACAATTTCTAGCGCCTGCAATAAAGTGTTTCGTAGGCTTCTCCTCAAAGGAAACACAATCGGGCTTATTCCGAAAGGCGGCTATTGACGTGCCGATAAATAGTCAAAAGTCGCAATACAGTGGTTACGCTGGGTGGAACATTCACAAGTGACCATACAGCATACCGGAAAAGCTCGTGAGTTGAGAGCACCTGAAGGTATTAAGGTCGACGGTTATTGAGTCGAATCAAATACAACTAGTTTCAGGGATGCTGTTGGCACGGTTTCGAGGATTGTTTCCCCAATCAAGCCAATATTGATCCTAAACTGGTGTAAATACATCCATGTTTGCCCGAAACGAGAACACGGCTGACCGATATCAATTTCTACGCGAGCGCGGTTATAATCTAGTGGAAATGCGTGAATGCAGTTTAAAAAAACTATTGCTTGCAAACGATGAGTGAAGAGCATTCATACCGAATCTAGGTGATCAAGATGACGAACCCTTAAATCCACGAGACGCGTTTTAAGGTGGTCGCACTAATGCTAGCAAACCCTACCCTGAATGTGACGGTATTAGCGAGAAAATAATGTACTATGACGTGTGCTCATTATATCCTTATGTAAATATCCTGTAGGTCATCCGAGAATTCATGTTAATTTAGATTGTAAGAACATTTCATTGAACACAGTGGAGGGTTTAGTTAAATGACGAGTACTACCGCCCTCTAATCTCTATCATCCTGTTTTGCCCTAAAAAATGTATGGCAAGTTGATGTTTTTGTTATGCAGGGCTTGTGGAACTGATCTAAATGAAGGAGAGTTGCGTGAGGATATCGCTATAAACTATAAAGTTTTGGATGTTTTCGAGATTTGGGAGTATGAAGTAACCACATATGACAAACAACGAAACACGGCGGATTGTTTAGTGGTTACATCGATAATTTCCTAAAAATCAAACAGGTGTCTTCCGGGTGGCCCAGCCATTGTACGTCAGAAGCCGAGAAGGTGCAGTACTTAACGCAGTATTACGATATGGAGGGGATTCAACTAGACGAAAAGAACATAAAAAAAAATCCAGGCTTAAGATACCTGGCCAAACTAATGTTAAATTCTTTTTGGGGCAAGTTTGGCCAACGTGAAAATTTAACCCAGAGCAGTATTTTAACTGCGCCAAAGGAGTTTTTCAAGTTGTTTACGGATCCTATAGTTCACGTACAATCCATTATCCCCGTTAATGATAAGGTGGTAATGGTAAATTAGGATACACCTGAGGGTGAAGGCGAAGCTCTAAAAACTATGAATGTCTCCATAGCCGCGTACACGACAGCTCATGCACGTTTAGAACTATACAGTTATTTAGAAAGGATACACTGTCGCGTTCTGTATTACGATGCAGTGTCATATTTGTGGCGAAACCCGGCGACTGGAATCCAACTTGCGTGGTTTTCCTTGGCCAGATGACTGACGAGTTGGAGGCGTACGGTGACGGAAGTTATATAATCGAATTTGTTAGTGCTGGACCGAAAAACTTCAGCTATAATGTGTTTTCAACCAGTAATCAGACACTTAAATCAGTGTGTAAAGTGAAGGGTATTACCATAAACTATAAGAACGCTAGTGTTATAAACTTTGAATCGATGAAAGATATGGTGCTTAGCAATAGTAAAGACTCTCTTTATGTATATAATGATAGGAAAATAGTTAGAGATAGTTGTTACAATGTATTAACTATACCTGAATCTAAACGGTATAGAATAAGTTACTCTAAACGTCGAAGGATAGAAAACTTTGACACTTTACCGATATAAGGCATAAACAAAAAGCATATAAAGAAGAAGAATTATTTATTTATAGCTTCCAACTCCCGGTCTTGATTCATGTCTGCAGCTGTGCGAGTTTTCGTTTTCACGTCTTTTCGTGTTTGAGTGTTTTCGTTTACGTATTTTCGTGTTTACGTGTTTTGCGTTAGCGTGTTTTCGCGTAAGAGTGTTTTCGTGTTTATGTTTTCGTATTTTGGGTGGTTGGGTGGGTGGGTGGGTGTGTGCGTGCGTGCATGCGCGCGTGCGTGCGTGTGTGTGCGTTGCGTGAGGTGTAAGTTAAACCAAACCAAGCCAATATTGTAGAAATGGAAGCTGATTTTTTTGTAATTTTCTTATAAATCTAAAAGCCCTTTTTGGACAGTTTATCGGAGACAGAATTTGTATGTAAAACTGTCTTATGTGATAGCATGGCAGGCCCTCATTATAATACTATTTCCAGCCAAGGGGGCCACGACAAGAGGGCGCAGACCTAACACAAGTTCTTATAGCTGTCTTGTGAGGTAGCATTGGACCCCTTATTAGAACATTTTCAAATTTTCCACCGTAACCATTGCAGTGCCTTAAGCCACCAATCAGACCTCAGAAGCCCGCTGGGGCTAAGAACCAATCAGAAACTAATCAGGTAAATGGGGCTGTCCTCAGGACCACCAATCAGAACATTGTGTGCGCAGGCATACAATACAGGGGCTGAACTGCCAAATTAGGATAAAATTTCCATCAGGGGTTGAAAATGGCCTCCGAAAAGGGAAAAACGGGCTCTAATAATAAACACAGCTTAAATAAAATCTTTTATTATGAAAAACACTTGTCATGATCTTGTCTATTAATTCTTCTTTATTAGAATACAATTTTTATGGCAGGGGGTGAATGCCTTCTCATAAAACTAGCAAATTAAGTCATTGAAAAATTCCCAAGGCGTAATTATAAGGCCAACTTAACCAATCAGAGTGCTAGCTCTCAAATCAGAGCACAGGGTCAAGAAAACAAAATGGTCTATAATTATAGACCATTTTGTTACCAAAAATAACCGTCACCCCAAGTCCCAACCCCAAGACCAAGTCCAAGCTCAATCTCAAGGCCTAAATACGCCCCTCAAGTAGGCGAGTACAAAAAAGGCGACAAAAAACGACCGACAAAAAATACGCCTCCCATGTGGGCGTGTAAAAAGTGGTGGGGAAGGTGCCCCACAAAATCCAAGATGGCGGCGCAAGTGCCGGTATCCTACTAAAACGTTTTATCCTGTATGGTTTTAGAACAACACATAACCATTCAATCTCTGTCGTCCCAACTAAAAGATAGGGAATTATTCAATGGCAGTACCACTTCTTTGAGAAGATTGCTCGAAGAACTTGGATTGAAATGGGTAAAAGATAACCCACGAGGTGGACTTATAGAACTACCGAAGGTGGCTTTGAAAAGAGTGGCATTCCTGAAATCCCATAAACAAGCTAAGGATGTTGCTTTCTACCAGTTTGTATTCCTTGATCAGACCTGGATATTTTAAAATGGAATTATCGGACGTTCTTGGCAAAATGAAAATCTAAGATTGTCAAAACTACTAAAACAGATGGTAAAAGGTTGTACTACAATACAAATAAGTTTTTAAACTAAAATTTTGACAAAATCCCCTTTCAGATATATTACACTTCATGCAGGGAGCGAAAATGGGTTTATTGCGGGTTGTGAAGCAATATCTAGTTCAGAAAGTAAACTTGGCGATTATCATGGGGTAATGAACCAGGACAACTTCTTGAAATGTTTCGAATACCAGTTGTTGCAAAACCTACAGAATCCTTCTCTGATTATACTGGATAATGCATCTTATCACAGCATGTTATTAGAGAAAACGCCTACCACTGCATGGAGAAACAGTGCTGTTAAGAAGTGGTTGACAAATAAATACACAAATATGATGTTTAAAACCGAACTTTTGCATATTGTCTCTAAGTATGGACATAACTAAACAGTATGAAAATGTAAACTTTCACCATTAACACTCATAATAAAATACTTATCTTTTTGGGGATTTTTTAATGGTGTACTTTATATACAATCTAAACGTTTCGATAACACTTACAGTTATCTTCGTCAGTAGTAATGTTTGTTAAAAATTGTTAAAGATGTAGTAAACAATTTTGTCAAATTTAAAAAATTAAAACATAAACATAAGCCTGCTATTAGTATAACAGTTTGGGAAACATAAAGCCAATTATAAAATTTTTTAGTGCAAAAAAATAAATAAATAACTAGGTCATAAAATTAAATATTATTAAACTGCCTCAAAGATGACAAACCAGAACACTCTCTACGACGATAGCTAACAATGAAATTTAATCGAGTTATGATGTAAGTGTAAAGTTGTGAAAAACTTCAATTTTAAAATGATAGAAGCATTCACAAATCCAAACATTACATCAAATAAAATAACCCAGTTAAATCTAACAAAAAGATATCTTTATCAATAATTGGAAGTGTTATTAACAATGAAAAGCACATTGCAGAACGTTCTTTGTAATTTTTAATTTCAATTTAATCTCAACTACTTATGTTAAATTATAGTGCTGTGGAAATTTAACATATAATTGGTAAAGCATTTGCTTCAAGGTCTAGGAAAAACACAGCAAAAAACCTAGACATACCAAAAGTTGAAAACAAATTAAAATCAAGGCGTATCATTATGCTCTTTTTTAATTATAAGATGCCAAAACCTATTTAAACGGAGATTTTCTTCTTGTCTATTAAAATTATTCGGGTGTTTATATATTTCAATAGTATGTAATGTTTGGATTTGTGAATGCTTCTATCATTTTAAAATTGAAGTTTTTCACAACTTTACACTTAATCATAACTCATAATATATTATTTTGGGATTTTTAATGGTGTATTTTTATACTAACGTATATTATCGTATATGTTAAGTAAATGTTAAATTGAAATTAAACATACAAGCTGCTATTAATAGCAGGCTTATGTTTATGTTTGAATTTTTCAAATTGAAAAATTTTACTACATTTAACAATTTTTAAGAAACATTACTACTGACGAAGATAACTGTAAGTGTTATCGAAACGTTTAGATTGTATAATTTAAAGTACACCATTAAAAATCCCAAAAAAGATAAGTATTTTATTATGAGTGTTAATGGTGAAAGTTTACATTTTCATTAATCATAACTCGATTAAATTTTGTTAAATGTGTTTTTTGGCTGGCAAATTTCATTGTTAGCTTTTGTCGTAGAGAGTGTTCTGGTTTGTCATCTTTGAGGCAGTTTAACAATATTTAATTTTATGACCTTTTTTTTTTTTTACTAAAAAATTTTATAGTTGACTTTATGTTTCCCAAACTGTTATACTAATAGCAGGCTTATGTTTAAGTTTTAATTTTTCAAATTTGACAAAATTATTTACGACATCTTTAACAATTTTTAACAAACATTACTACGGACGAAGATAACTGTAAGTGTTATCGAAACGTTTAGATTGTATAATTTAAAGTACACCATTAAAAAATCCCAAAAAAGATAAGTATTTTATTATGAGTGTTAATGGTGAAAGTTTACATTTTCATATTTCAATCCTTTATGGGGAGGAAATTTATTGTTTTATCAGACAATTTGAAAAATTAAGGAAACGTAAAGCACAATTATTATCGTCACTCACTTTTTTATTACGATGCCGAGACCAAAAGATTATCCCAAAGTTTATCTATATTAAAAGAAATTTTAATAACAAGCAAGCGAATAATATTTACAGAAGAACTGAAAGTGCTCTTCTACGTAATCAAATACATATTACTAGGAAGTTACTGGATAACACCGATAAAAATCTTTTATATTCACATTTAGAAATTTCATCTATTTTGAATAAAGAAGATTGGGATTCTATAACGTTTAAATCTATGAAAATAAATTTTGACATCTCATGTCAACGTCAGAAAGAAAAATTTAATAAATTATACATACAACAAAATAATAGACCACCTATTGATTATAAAAAAACAGTTATAAACCTTTCTGATAATGTTGTTTCAGATTATGCTATTGAAGCGCTTTCTAAAGGAGGAAATTTTGCGAAACACCAAGAGTAATACCTTTTGAAGATATAATTTCCAACATCGAAAACTCCATTACATTATTACCTTTTGATGTTGCTAATGAAGTTAGATATAACACCGTTAACATATTACGTAAAACAAAACCTCCAAAGAGCAACTTATCCTTTCGTCAACGACTTGCTTTACTTGATCTTAAACGTAATGAAAATATTATAATATTAAAATCAGATAAAGGTAATGCAACTGCTATATTAAATATGAACGAAAAAAGTTTCTTTTAAAAACTAAAGAGCTGATTAAATTATCATCTATTCCTGAAGAAATAAAAAAGAAACTATCTAACTCTGAAGCTATTTCACCAAAACTATATGGTTTACCAAAAATTCATAAACCTAATATTCCTTTAAGGCCTATTGTTAGTGCAATTGGTTCTCCTACAAATAACCTTGCAAAACATCTTACATTGTTATTACAACCTCATATAGGAAAAATACCCCATTACATTAAAAATTCTGCCGACTTTGTTGAAAAAATGCATAGTTTCAAAATTGAAGAGGGTGATATAATGGTTAGTTTTGATGTGGTTTCACTTTTTACAAAAGTACCTCTAAAAGAAACTATTGAATACATTGATCATCTTTTTCCAAAGGACATAACCATTCTTTTTCAGCACTGTCTTACTACAACTTATTTTCAGTGGAATAGTAAATTTTATGAACAGATTGAAGGTGTAGCAATGGGTAGTCCCCTTAGTCCTGTTATAGCTAATTTTTATATGGAAAAATTTGAAACATTAACGTTACAAAATACACCTAAAAAACCTTCAGTTTGGTATAGATATGTAGATGACACATTTGTTAGTTGGAGATATGGAGAATCGGCACTGCATGAGTTTTTGGTTTTTATAAATGGTATACATCCTGGTATTCAGTTTACCATGGAAAAAGAAACTAATGGAAGTTTACCATTTCTTGACATATTAATATCTAAAAATAATAATTCACTATCTTTTAAGGTTTACAGAAAGCCGACACACACTGATAGATACCTTCATAAATTATCCAACCACCATCCACGTCAAAAAATTAGTGTAATTAAATCTTTAGTAGATCGAGCAAAACGAAATTGTGACCCTGAATTTTTAAATGATGAATATAAATATTTAAGAAAATCCTTACAAGATAATGGATAGATATTCACTTACAGATATTAATAATGTTATTACACCTTCTAGGCGTAACCTTAAAGAAAAACCAGTTCTTAATGTTGGTACTGCTTTTCTTCCTTTTATAGCTAATGTTACAAATAGAATTGAAAAAATCCTAATCAAATATGGCATTAGGACTATTTTTAAACCTACAAGAAAAATTAAAGAACATTTAAGATCACCTAAAGATGTGTCAAACCCTTTATCATCTTCCGGAGTGTATAAGTTATCTTGTTCATGTGGAAAAGTATACATCGGGACCACAAAACGTAGCTTTGATACAAGACGCAAAGAACATATGAGATTTTGTAGATTGGGTCAACCAGAGTGGTCTGCTGTGGCTGACCATGCCCTGAATAATCTAAATCATGACATTCAATTTGACAATAGGGAAATATTGTCAAGACAAACCCATTATTATGTTCGTTTGTAACGTGAAGCTATTGAAATACATAAACACCCGAATAATTTTAATAGACAAGAAGAAAATTTCCGTTTAAATAGGTTTTGGCATCTTATAATTAAAAAAGAGCATAATGATACGCCTTGATTTTAATTTGTTTTCAACTTTTGGTATGTCTAGGTTTTTTGCTGTGTTTTTCCTAGACTTTGAAGCAAATGCTTTACCAATTATATGTTAAATTACCACAGCACTATAATTTAACGTAAGTAGTTGAAATTAAATTGAAATTAAAAATTATAAAGAACGTTCTGCATTGTGCTTTTCATTGTTAATAACACTTCCAATTATTGATAAAGACATCTCTTTGTTAGATTTAACTGGGTTATTTTATTTGATGTAATGTTTGGATTTGTGAATGCTTCTATCATTTTAAAATTGAAGTTTTTCACAACTTTACACTTACATCATAACTCGATTAAATTTTGTTAAATGTGTTTTTTGGCTGGCAAATTTCATTGTTAGCTATCGTCGTAAAGAGTGTTCTGGTTTGTCATCTTTGAGGCAGTTTAATAATATTTAATTTTATGACCTAGTTATTTTTTTTATTTTTTTTTTTTTACTAAAAAATTTTATAGTTGGCTTTATGTTTCCCAAACTGTTATGCTAATAGCAGGCTTATGTTTATGTTTTAATTTTTCAAATTTGACAAAATTGTTTACTACATCTTTAACAATTTTTAACAAACATTACTACTGACGAAGATAACTGTAAGTGTTATCGAAACGTTTAGATTGTATAATTTAAAGTACACCATTAAAAAATCCCAAAAAAGATAAGTATTTTATTATAACTAAACAGTGTTTACATTAATTATTAAACACAACTCTTTTTTAGAAACAAACCACCCAAATAGTTATTTTCGTAACTAGTGCGCTGCTTACACATTTCTTGGTGCGCGGCCGTTCTTTTTTACCCGAGGCATAGCCGAGGGATAAAATATAAGGCCGAGCACCAAAAATGTGACAGCGCACGTGTTGCGAACAAAATTTTTTTTAATCGTTTACATAAAATTAGAAAAAAATGAAATTTGGAATATTTGATGACAAATGTCAAATTAAATACATAAACAAAAAAGTTTATATATTTAGTTATATACCACTTTTTTGGTTATGTATTAAAAATAACGATTACAAAAAAGTATGTAGTAGCGAGCTGGCAAAACAGTCTTACGTCTTGCCCTTTACCATCGCATATTCAGCCCTATTGAATTAAATTGGGGCATAGCAAAAAATTATTACAATAGGCATATTGGTAGGGATGGTAACGTGGCACGAGGCATTACTGGTTACTCCTGATATGTGGAGAAATTCTGTAAAATTTTTAGGAAGTATGAGAGGGAGAGATTTGAGCGCCCAGAAGTCCGTCCTCTGATAAATTTCAACTTCCAGTGCAATCAAGCAAAAATAACATGAATATGAACAGGAAACCTGTGCAAAATACATATTCCCCACGCAATTTTTATAATCTCAAGCCCCAATGAAATAATACATCGCCACTAAACACCCCTTTTCTATTTCAGTTCACTTCCCCAAGTTCTGAATTCCCTAGTCAACAATTAATTTAACACAAGTTTTTTCGCCCCTCACAACAATTATAAACCTCAAAATAAACCACAATCATTGTCTATTAATTCTCGCAACACTACCGAATATTTTATCCCTAAACATCCAACCAAACGGTAAACCAAATTTTATATCCGAAGAGCTGTACGCTACCCAAACTGACAATAAAAACCTTGCAGACGATAACGATTTTCTCAATAATTTCCAACATAGAAACGACTTGGTAACAACTTCGTACGATGACGAGTTGGACACTACTCAACATCACAATTACGAAATATGCGAAAATTTTTACAAACTAGGTCTACCATCTACAGAACCGTAGACTTCAATAATATGAATCCAAACTCACTACCTTACATCCAAATATTAAACTTTTCATCGACTCAGGTTGCCACTCGTCCATTCGGCGACCTTATATCGCGGAAAAATATTTCCCCGACACCGTGGTCCGATCAAAGCTCCCATTGTAACATGCTCTGGTTCACGTCAAGCGCTCTTTAAGCAAAAGTGCTTGCCATGACTACTTTGACGGAATTATAGAAATAAAAGGTTTGCGTGGGCTACGATTAAACCTTGACTTACATAACAAGACAATGTATAATGGAAAATTAAAATTCCTTTACAATATAGAACTGAGTTTGATATACAAAATATTGAAATCCCACCATCAACGTCTATTTGAATAGAATCAACATAGATCTCCCAGTCCAGGAAATTATTACTCCGGACATTAGAATTTCTAATAATACTACGGTAATTCGTGCCAGCTTATTAAAAATCAACGATAGATCCACTATCATATAGAATTAATAAATACCCTGTCACTGACTGAACTAATTTAAATGAATAAAGACATCTTCCAATCGTACGCTAATGATGTCGACACAAGACAATCTGAATGCTACCCCCTAGAACAATTTACGCATCATTATACTGGAAATGATATTCGAATATTACTTGACCAAGTACGTACCGAACACCTTAACTTAGAAGAAAAACATGAAATAAAAACGACACACGAACAGGCCAAATACTCACTAGAGCATCAAGCCCGCAAAAGCAATTTGTGCCACGTTATAGCTCAGTGGTGTGGGTGGGGTTCTTACTTAAATGTTTTAAGAGGCTACTCGTTACAACTCCAAAAAACGTCAAAATCGGGTAAAATGTCAAAACATTTATAGTGGGAAAACGTCATGAACTGATCTTAGATTGGCTTAACAGGAAACCAAAACGTTCACTCAAAAATAAACTACTCTAGTACTAAAAATTCTATTCCAAAAATATTTACACGAAGTTCACCTAAATTTCAATGAAATGAAAGTTTTTTATAAAAGCCGAAAAATTGCGAAAATAAAACCCCAAAACTACCTAAAATCTCAATAAACCTCAACGCAAAATTATTATCTCAAATATCCCAAAATAAATTAAAAAACGATAATTAATTCTTAAAAAGACGTCGCTACAACAAAACTAAACGTAATTGAAGATTTATAAAATCCTAAATTTTACGAAACGCCGACATCGGGATTGAGAATTCCTAAATTCGGGAAAACTGTACCGCTTCGCCATAACGAATAATCAAGATCGCTTACTTGTTCGGCAACATCAGTAATGTCTGCTATCGGTAGGTCGATACATATAAGAAGTGATTCCAACAGTATTTGCGATCTCTCGCAAAACCCTCGTATGCAAAAACCAACAGCTGGTAGGTCAACGACCGAGTTACTTCATAATTACGTTACTTCATAATCCAATTAATAAATCTGAACTTCACTGCAATTGTTCAAAAATCTGTTTATTCCATCAAACAAAAAAAATGGAACAAAACAAACTACCATATGATCCTAAAACGGAATTATTCGACCCTCACAGTCTCCCTGGAGTTCGCCCAATTGGATCGTTCCAAAGAAACATGACGCCAGCGGAACATAAAAATGGAGAATAGTAGTAGACTAAAGAAAAGTCAACGACGAAACGATAGACGACCGCTATCCACTACCTAATATCACCGATATTCTGAATATTTACTGAAGACTACAACTGTAATCGTTACCGAAACGTCTACATTTGTAAAAATCAGTAAAAATACACGATTTTATACCCAAAAGATAAGTACTTTAATTAACGAATTTTATATTCAAGGTGAAACAACAAGTTACGATAGTGCACGAATTTTTGATATAATGGTTGATCTACGGAAAATATCAGATCGACACTATGACATAAGATTGTATTAATTGTAGATTTTTTTTAATATCGATGAGAAATTCAAGAATACAGTATTTCCTTTCTGTATAAATTTGAATTCGAAATAAGAAAAATCACTAACAACATTAAACTGCTGAAAAAATTAATTAGGTGCTTAGAACACACAGTTAAATTAAGGAAAAAATGGAGTCGAAGTTTATATGTAACATCTTAATAATAGAGTTTAAACTATCCTCAATTGCATTAAAAGTTAAATTACACTTCATCTCATGGATGGATCAATCTAAATTTACACTCGTGTGGAAGTATGGTTACGTTAGATTAGAATTGATTACATAGTTTAGACATGATAGCCTAAGGATATAGATATCATGTCCAAGTTCTATATTTACAAAATATAAGTTAGTCAAACTAAACTTTGTTAATGAATAGTAAACAATCTCATCAGATTTCCAAATACTATCTTCGGCTTCGCATAATTAGGTGCAATTTACTATAATAATCGCTGGATTGTACAACAAATATGGATGAAGTCTCCTTAATTATGCTTTAACTATGCAATAGAAATTTAATTTAGGGTTTGTTTATAAACTAAGTTTGTGATTAATTTTTAGAAAAGTTGGTTTAAAACATTTTCCATAACTAAAAATTTATTTAAATATCAACAAAAACTTTCTTTTAGCGGAATTCCACAACTTTTAACTTTTGATGCAGCAGTATTGTATGTTTTTTAGAACTTAAGAATTTTATATACAGAGTGAATAAAAAGTAAGAAATAATAGCTTTACAAAAAAAGTCTGTAATAAAGGTTTCTTATCTAATTATTGCCCATATATGGAGTTTTTAGTTATTTCTAACGCTATGACTTTTAGCTGTGACCTCATTTTTTTTATCACATGGTAATTTTTATTGTGTTTACAACAGTGTGAAATTTTTATCTAGTTCCATAACAAAAATTGCAAGAAAAATAATGCTAAACATTTTGATATAATGTATTTTTAACATCGCCCACAAAAAGAAATCAAACAGGTTCAGATCCTAGGATCGCGCTGGCCTCTCAATATATCCTGTTCTTCCTATCCGCCTATGTGGAAATTTCGTCTAAATAACGATGAACATTAACGTCTTTACGAGCGGGGCCACCGTCTTGCTGGAAACGAATAGTTTCTTTACGTGTGTCAGGCTATTAGGCATCAGGAAATAACACAACTACGTAGGAACTAATTAAAATCGCAAGAAACCCAAATAGCGCTCAGCATTTATGAGCCATTGAAGAAGAAAGGGCGAAGAATTTACAAACTGTAGGTCATTAATTGGCATTTATGAGTCATTGAAGACAAAAGGACGAAGAATTTACAAACTGTGGGTCATTAATTTGTTCGCAAAGGGTGAATTTTTTTTTATGTAAGACATTAAAAACGTTATCTGGGGCTAGATTCTGTTGCTACTTTTGGACGACCCATTTTTCTTAAAACTTAACATAACCTGTTTTTCAAAATTTGCAACGAAACAATAATTTCCGTTACTAAAAAAAAGACTTTCATCGTGATCCGTAAACATTCTTCTCGCTAAATTGGTACATTTATTTGAACACCCAGTATTTTGTTAACATTCACAAGTGATTATATAAATTTAAACCGTTAACTATAAAATGTGCTAAATTTGCTTTTAAAATATTTTTATAGAAAATAAGTTCCGCGCTAACACGACCGTTTTGTTATTAAACCCACCCAAGGTGAATTCAGGGAAATTGAATATAGACAGTGAGGTGATATAGATAATAGAGTACGTGTGTGAAATAAGGTGCGTCGAACGATTTTGGGTAAGCTGAAGTGATTTATTTAATTGTATTATGAACAAATTGTTGTGCGGGCTAATTATACATCCCGAAATTATTTATCCATAACGATAGTACTGTATTTGCACCTCTTCATCTCTTCATTGTCTTTGAATACGACCTCCGAACCACAATCGCCGTTGTCTTGCAATAAACCTGAAAGGTCTACTAAACTGACAGCTGGTGATTGTCTATAAATAAATTGTTCTATATTAACAATTCAATTTGGCTAGACAAGCACGGTTTCTTTGTTGATATATATGTGTGTGTGTGTGTGTGTGTGTGTGTGTGTGTGTGTGTGTGTGTGTGTGTGTGTGTGTGTGTGTTGTGTGTGTGTCTGGCTGGTCTGCGTCTGCGTCTGCGTCTGCGTCTGCGTCTGCGTCTGCGTCTGCGTCTGCGTCTGCGTCTGCGTCTGCGTCTGCGTCTGCGTCTGCGTCTGCGCCTGAGTCTGCGCCTGAGTCTGCGTCTGCGTCTGCGTCTGCGTCTGCGTCTGCGTCTGCGTCTGCGTCTGCGTCTGCGTCTGCGTCTGCGTCTGCGTCTGCGCCTGAGTCTGCGTCTGCGTCTGCGTCTGCGTCTGCGTCTGCGTCTGCGTCTGCGTCTGCGTCTGCGTCTGCGTCTGCGTCTGCGTCTGCGTCTGCGTCTGCGTCTGCGTCTGCGTCTGCGTCTGCGTCTGCGTCTGCGTCTGCGCCTGAGTCTGAGTCTGCGTCTGCGTCTTCGTCTGCGTCTGCGTCTGCGTCTGCGTCTGCGTCTGCGTCTGCGTCTGCGTCTGCGTCTGCGTCTGCGTCTGCGTCTGCGTCTGCGTCTGCGTCTGCGTCTGCGTCTGCGTCTTGTTACACGTCCAAACCGCACTAGGCGTCGTGTATGCTTACTAATGTAAGAGGGTTGCCAAGCCAGCTAACAGGGAGATGGGCGTGGTCGAAATAATAAGTAAAATGAATGATTAATATGCTCAAACACCTTACACCTACACTCAAACAGCTCAGTCCGGGAAAATATGTCTCTAGGCGCCACCACAATCGAAACTTCGCTAAAATAATTGTCTTAAGCTGGATGTTAATTAACCCTACTTGATTGTGGAAAGTAGGATTGTGCTTACTCAGTAAACTCTTACACGAGGGTTCTAAAACAAATACTCGTCCAAAACAATTTAACTCAAACTCTAATATATTTAGTACTACCCAGGTTATTAAAAACTTTTTGAATACACCTCGTATACCACAACTTCCAAAATAAAATTTACCACTCAAATTCATTCACGTAACCAACAATTATGTTTTCTACTTATTAATGAATAAACTATTCTTCATTCAATGATCGGTAATTAATTTTTAAAATTCCTAACATGAACGATATCTTTTAAATTTAATTTACTTTTTATAACACTTCTGAATCGTATTGACATTCGTAAAAATTTAAGATTTCAAAACTCCAACTTTTTGTTATACTTAATGAAATTTAAACTAACAGCTGATCCGTTAATTGTGCATTGCGCTAATGAAACTAACATGAAAATTTTGCAATCAACCTGGCAAATATAACCTTTCAGGTTGTTCCTTAATCTTAAAAATCCAAAAAAATGCAAAGTTTACATTTTAACTTGTCAAAAACTACTAGGTCACCAATTAAGTAATCGTCACGAATATGTTTCATACCTGGCTGAATAAACAACAGAATAAAAAAATTTAACGATAAATATATATTGTCCTGCATAAAATAATAAACAAATGACAAACACAAATATATTTACATATACTACTACAGCGTGGTTGAAAATCAAAACCACACGTCACTACCAATTTCTGCAAAATTCTTAATACTAAAACAACCAATCAAAACCACATAACTCGAGAACGATTATCTTTTCGCTTCTAAGCTAATTAATATTTGCTCAACATTACACAAATGAACAAAACAAAGAGATAATCGTGCTTTACTAAATTTTTAAAGTACTTAAATATATTCCTTACTTAAAATTGTCCATTAATCCTACGCTTTTCTTTCTTCTTTCTTCCGTAAATCAATTATTTGTAGTCCATTTGTAATCCTTAAATTGCATGAAGCCACATAACCAGTGCTTCACAATTTCACAAACACTTATTCCTTTCTGTACTCACAAATAGTCTAATAACACGTAATAAGCTGTACACGTTTGGTTGCCTCTTAAAATTTCTAGCAACCTTTAGGAAAGTTTAGTCCTTCCTTACACAAATAAACTTTTAATGTTACATAAAAATGACCTTAACATTGGCTTAATTTATTACGAAAATTTCGTTTACTTAAAGGTGGTCCCATAAATAATTTTAACTCAATATCGGTACAAGAACACGCGCTGCACTTAACACTTTAACATAACAGCTGTTAACTTTTTATAAATCTGCTTACGCACTTTTTACTTTCTTGAAAATAAACAAACTAATTTTATCTTCAATCTCAATTTTATTATTGTTTTATTTATGAATGTCTCATACGATTCATCCCCTTTCGGGTAACGCAGTTGTTTAACAATGACTGCTTTCACTATTATTCACAAATACAACTCCAACTTAACCCATTCTAAACCACACTACCTCGCGCGCGTTTCCCCAACATTCACCACGAGCAACAGCCAAAAACGAAAAAGCTCAACTCCCTCACTCAATCCCTGACTTTCCTATTTATACTTTCAGTCATCCATCTTTAAACATGTCTTCCTTCCGCGTTATATTCTCCAATAGTATTCACTCAAAATTTCATAGTTCTGAGAGCTACTACCATCTATACAACCACGCTCATAACTACAATACATCGCCATATTTGTTTTCACTTACACATTTTACAATTACTTCATGAAGAAATCATTTTTCGTCATTACATTCATTCAGTAGCCACTCTGGACCATTACGCAACTTTTAACATTTATCTCCAACCTGCGCTCGATCTCCTTCCGCAACATTTGCAAAAATAAGTACCGTCTAAGGTCTCAAATTCCATATACATACACGTATTCTCAAAACAATTGCACAACATTACGAAAACTTTCTGAAATTAACACTTAAACATACCCAATCTTTCTCTACATATTTTCTAAAACATTCTACACTTATACTTCACATCTTCTGACCAAAATTACTCATTTATCCTCAAACATTCCATTCCCTACAGCAGCAAAACAGTAGCAATACAGTGGCACGCATTATCGTCCCATCGACAAATTTCTCTTCACATTTACATTCATCAGAATCTAATTATTCCAACACTAAAGTCTCTATAACATTCAAATACACGTATCTACATACTGAATTATATTTCTCCTACATTTCCAGTGGCGTATCATACACCCACATACATTATGCACACACACAAAAAAAAATTTTTTTTTTCGTTCAAACTCAATACAGCCGTACTCAAAATACATAATACACGTCATTATAACATCCTACATACAGGGTGCGTCAACGCAACCTGACAGTCTGCGTCTGCGTCTGCGTCTGCGACTGCGTCTGCGTCTGCGTCCGCGTCCGCGTCCGCGTCTGCGTCTGCGTGTGCGTCAGCGTGTGCATCTGCGTCTGCGTCTGCGTCTGCGTCTGCGTCTGCGTCTGCGTCTGCGTCTGCGTGTGCGTCAGCGTGTGCGTCAGCGTGTGCGTCAGCGTGTGCGTGTGTGTGTGCGTGTGCGTTTGCGTGTGCGTGTGCGTGTGCGTGTGCGTATGCGTGTGCGCGTGCGTGTGCGTGTGCGTGTGCGTGTGCGTGTGCGTGTGCGTGTGCGTGTGCGTGTGCGTGTGCGTGTGCGTGTGCGTGTGCGTGTGCGTGTGCGTGTGCGCGTCCGCGTGCGCGTGCGCGTGCGCGTGCGTGTGTGTGTGCACGTGCGCGTGCGCGTGCGCGCGTGTGCGTGTGTGTTTAATATGAAAATTTTTATAATTTGATTTTGATTAATAATAATAAATTTATCACCAGAATGAATTATATGAAACAATAAAGATTAATTGTGTCAGTAAGTTATAATGTATTCTACTACAACTTCAGCACGTTGTGCCAGAATCGATTTAATATGATAATTACTGTTGATCTTATTAAAATAGATTGCCTCGACTAGTAACTCAAGGGATATGGTTCAATATAGTTCAGTGTCAAAAATAAAACATTAAACCTTTATGTAAGGTTCTTTTGTAAAAATTAATTCAATTGTGACATTTAATTAAATCTGGAATTGTGTATATTTTAATTTTTATTCAAACACCTTGTATCATCTGCAAACATATAACATGTTGTGCGCATGTGAATTTAGTTGACCTGAAAATATGTGTGCATCACATCATGACTAAACAATAACGTTAATATAATTTTGGTAAGTATCTTTTCTCTTTTAAAATAATGTTGAATCACTATAAGATCAATAAGTAGTTGAACTACTTCCAGACTAGTATATAATTCACTTGCATCCTTTATATAAATGCACATAAATAACTTATAATAATATTCAACGTAACCTCAACTAAATAAATAAGATTCATAGACTCACATTAACGTATTTTTCTTTCAGCTGATCCAATTTCCAATTCAGAGGTAATTTGAATTCCATTTATATTATTGATCCATCGGTAGAAGATCTACAGCATCAGCATGTTGTGGATATGCTGCATAATTATTTACTCCATCGGTGGAAGGTTTATAGCACCAAAATACATAGGTATGCTGCATCAATATTCGCTTTGGCACTTTTCCAAAAAGCACATTAATTTATTTTATTATATTAATAAATATAATAATTTATTTTCAGGTTGTTGCATCCGAAAATACAACAATTTTATCTGCATCGAAATTTATTATGCACCTGTATCTTTTTTAATTTTTTTTATCTCAATTAAAATAATAATTTAATGGTAGCTTGGTTAAAATAATTTAAATTCAAACGAAATAATTGAAATAATTCGATTTACGTTCATACAACACATCACTCAGAATAACATTTACGTTAACCTTATTTTTATTTACAATTTTAAATTTCAATTGTTTAGTATTATAACATTTTTAGGTTATACGAACCACATGTACGACCTTAAATTTTTATTCATGTATATATCGAGTGACATGTGAACACTTTGAAAAAAATTACAAGAGAGTTCTAAAAATTTTTGCCACTTCATTATACAGCTTCTGAATAATCACCAATCACCTTAGCAAATACTGTCAATACAAACAACAGCTTAATTCTCATCACTATTTTTACACATAACTTTCTTATAAGTGGACAGATCTTAAAAACATAATTATTTTTAAATTCTATGCAAAATTTCCTTTCCATAAGTACCTCACATGGCATATTTCTTTAAAAATTCCAAATCTATCTAAAATCTCACCAAACTGCAAATTTTCATACACATACTTTCTACAGAAAACTACAAACAGAAATGGATTATATGACCCAAAATTTAATTTTAATATTTGTTTAATTTCAGTTTTAAACTTAATAAGTTCTATGAATATTGTTAAATTTGTTCTGATTCACAATCTTTAACACGTTTTTTACTCATCTTACGTTAATTGATACAATTTAATTTCTTTTTGTTTTAGCGTAGCAGAATTATTATGGTACCAGACTAGAATATCCTCATACATAATTGAATATATGTATTTTATAAATGAAAATACATATTTTTACTATTCCAAAGATGCTCGGAAACTATTATAATGAAGAAATCTGTTGTTCAGCTATGATTACACTTTTATACTTATAAAATTTGATTTAAACAGCTAACAACATGTCCTACAATGACATTTGTTCTTATGCAACTTGCGCTTTACATATACGGTTACTCAATTCCATTGCAATTAATTTATGTGTAATGTAGCTTTTAATCTAAGCTTATATCTCTCTTACGATGATATTTAGCTTAATACATATCATCTCAACACACACACACTATATATATATATATATATATATATATATATATATATATATATATATATATATATATACAGTATGTCCCCTGATCGACTTTAAAAGAGGGAAAATTTTCTTATTTTTGATTTCTCAGAAAATTTCATTCTTGCTGATTTGCCCTGCTTGTATTCAAACCCCCGAAACACAAATTACTTGCTATTTATCTCAAACGGTTCTCGAGATAATATCATTTTTCTTGAAAAATTCGAGCTTTTCGTAATTTTTTGAAGTAAATTGATTTGTTTCAAAGGAAAAATCAAATTGGTCTCACAAGTTTTAATTAATAAATTTAACAATTGATGGTAAAATGAAATGAAATTCTCAAAAAACTGAACTATTAATTTTCTATTCGAATAATGCTCCTCCTTTTTCCGCACAGATTTCAATGCGAGCTCTGAATTCATTGAAACTGCGCCTTATTTCTTCGATTGAAAGGGACTGGACAGCATTCCGTATCCTATTTTTCAATTGCTCTTCATCATTGTCTAATGGCTCACTGTACACAATTTGTTTTAAACGACCCCACAGGTAAAAGTCCATTATTGTGAGATCAGGACTTCTCGGCGGCCATAAAATGGGACCGTCTCTTCCTATCCAGTTATCATGGAACTCTGTATTGAGCCAATGGCGAACAGTACCGGCATAATGAGCATGGCACCCATCGTGCTGGAAGAACATTTCAATTTGGTAGTTCAATGGCAATTCATCCAGTTTATCAGTTAAAAAATTTTGCAAAATTTCCAAATATGAATAACGGTTTAAATTTTGATCAAAAAAATATGGGCCAATAATTCCATGGTACGAAACCGCACACCACACATTAAATTTTTTCAAACATTGTCTGCGACTAGCAATTCCGTACGAGTAAAATAGAAAGTAATTTGTGTTTCAGGTGTTTGAAAACAAGCAGGGCAAATCATCAAGAATGAAATTTTCTGAGAAATCAAAAATAAGAGAATTTTCCCTCTTTTAAAGTCGATCCGGGGACATACTGTACATATATATATATATATATATATATATATATATATATATATATATATATATATATATATATATATATATATATATATATATATATATATATATATATATATATATATATATATATATATATATATATATATATATATATATATATATATATATCACATATTGCTTGACTTTTGAGTTCATTATTTTAATCACTGGAGTTATTAATTTTGTTTTTCCACAGCATTTTTTTTACAGCGAGTATCTGACTGTTGCATGCAAAAGTTACTAATTTATTTTTTTACCGCCTTGAATGGTTTTTGTTCTTATTTGGTATTTTTTCAGGACCGCACCGTAACTAATCCATTTTTTATACGTGTTACTTTTGGCCGAGAAATATTAATATTTGTTCCACTTACCCGCGGTAACAATTTCTTTTTTTTCTGAATCCGAGATCAAAAGTTTGGTTTATTTTTATGCTGTTTGATGAATCGCGTTGTTGTCCTAATTTACAAGGTATAAAACTTAATTTTTTTTCTTTTCTTCCAACCTTCTGTACCAGGAGATTTTTTTCTAACTGAATTATTGTTGAATTCATACTACCGGGACCGCGCATTTCCCACTCAACAACGACAGAAGTCTTAAATACCGACACCGATTTAAATCTTCAGAAACCCTGAGACTGACGACTTCACTGAGGCTACTTGGACCGCTCTTACCCCTTTTAATCCCCCTCGAAGGGAGATCTAGGCCTCTATATCATTGTGTACCTAGATTGGCGCTCGAGTAACCCGATTATACCGCGATAGTCAAACCGCAGTTTGCCACCCCGCCCCTCTTAAATAATTTTACTAACGATTGACTAAGCGTTATAAATTGTTTGTAAAATTTTGTTGTGTAATTTAGTTTCGATTTGGATATAAAGTATTAAATATGTCAGACACAACGTCGTTCTTTTTTGTCACCACACCCTATTATCACCAAAATTTCGATTCGTTGTGTTTCTGTTAAACGCAACATAATTTGATATTAAAGAAGTGTTGCTAGGTGCATTGTCCTGTTGATAGAGTACACCACGCTTTAATTTGCTTAATTTTGATAGTAATCTAGCGTAATAGTTGCCTGTTATGGTAGTTCCTGTTTGGGTATCCCAAAAATCGGAAACCATTACTTTTCCGACTGACAGCTGAGACTTGAACTTTCTAGGAGGTGGAGAACCACTATACTTACGCTTCACACTTTTCATTCTCGTCTCTGGATCATAGTGGTGGATCCATGTTTCATTCATCGTTACAAATGTATCCAAAAAGTCCCGCGGATTTTGTCTATATTGCTTCATAAGTCGTTTACAAACCTCGTTGACAAATTTTTCATGTCCAAGTGTTCTTGTAATAATTATGCACAGAGCGATGCGAAAGGCCACTTTCCTCTACTACTTCCTTCACAGTGTATATTCGGTCTCACAGTACTAGATCATAGATTTTATGTGGGTTTTTGTAGTTGTAACGGTTACTAAAACTTCTGTAACGTGATTTTATTTGGGTATTGATATGTGTATTAAAATTTTGGATTTACGTTATTATTTGAAAATTTATTTACATTATGTTGAGTGTATTCAAGGACAGTGCTGCATACTTCCTTTCAATAATTAAATTATAGTGTAAATGTTTTCTTCTTATGAGTATTATACATATTTTTTGATAGCACTGTATATTTTTCATATGTGTTGGTATTTAGCCACACCCATATTTGTTTTGTGCACAGTACGAGATTCATTTCCGTTTGCACATCTATCACTCTTTGTTCCAGAATTTTCCGAGTCTATAGTGTTTCGAAATTGAATACTTCGTTTTTAGTGACACCCCACAGATAAAAGTCCAGGGGGGTAAGGTCAGATGATCTTGCAGGCCATTGTACTGGTCCATTGTTTCAAAGAACTCTGTCTTCTCTCTCTATCTCTCTCTTTAAGGTTTTGTCTTAAAAAATGTTGCACGTCACGAACATTATGAACCGAAAATCCGTCCTGCTAGTAACAGATGTTTTGCATGTTCTCAGGGTTAATAATTTGTTTCAGGGCGGGCATAATCTCGTTCGTTAGTAGCTCCATACATCTGTTTTTACTTAAGCTGAAAGGATCTATTAAATGATCATCTAAACAACAAAAAAAGTTAATAAACTATCACGTTGGTTGAAATTGACGCAGATTTTTTTTTATATTAGTAGATTTGGATATCATATGCAGAACGTCAATTAAATGTTAGCTTTCCGTGTATACTATTTTAAAATGTTACTATCGAGATTTGGTTAAAAGGAAATGGAAACGTTTCGTGAATTAAATTGTTTTGTTGTTGGAAACATAATATGAAGTGTTTTTCGGCTTAAGTGTTCTCGCGTTAAATGTTTTGGTCTCGCAAAGCGGTTAATGGATTCCACGTAGTTAATAGCGTATCAGTTAGTTTTTAGGTAGTATTGTTAGGGTAAAGGTTATTGGAGATTTAGTTGAACCATTTTGAGTCTGTTATTTAAATAAAGAATGTTGGTTACCGCTTTATGGTTGATACACGTGCGACTGAAGTTGCTCTTCTCATGAAAGCATACACTTTGCATTTTTAGTATGGAGCACTTTTATGAGTAATGGTAAAAGATGATGTGATCTTTGGGGGGTTAAAGGGGTTTTGTTTTTGATTCTTTTAGTTAGCCAGTTAGAGACTGTTGATAAAGTTGGTTGAGAGCATGGGACCCCGGGGAGATTTTGTGTTGGTGTTCATCGATTAATAGTAACATTTTCGTTTCCGTTGAAGAGGTAAAGTGTTGATTTTAGTGCTTTCCAATAAATTGCTGAAATAAAGTTGCTAATACATTTTCTGTATATAACAAAGAACTTCGTGTACATAAGGACGCTTGGACTAGACTGAAACACTGCGCAGATGGTTTGCAACTGTAAATTAAAAGAAGTAGTTAGTATACCTGACGTTATTAGAAGTTCTCGTGTTTGTAGAAATAAGTAAAGATTAAATTGTTCCGATTAATTAAAAGGTGTCAATTGTACCACAAGTGCACCCTGTCGTGTGAGCTAGGAAAGGAAAGGTTAGACGGAAAATCTGTGTGAATTCAAGGTATTGTTTTTGCTGTGTTTTTTTGTGATTTCACTAAAAATTGTAGACTGTATTTAAATACGCAGGTGAACATTCTTACTTTTGTTGTATAGTACCGTATAGATTCCCTTCAGGATAGAACATTAATTATCGAAGCGTGTTCACCCTGCCTTTTGTGATCTTCACGCTATTGTGTTTATTATTGTTTTTCCTTTTGCAATGATATTTACATTTTAAAAATTGTCGAATTTATGTATCCAATATGATGGTAAATGGGACAATTGAAATTAAGGTTTAAGATTATTGATTTTGGAATTTAGAACTTGCAAGTTTTAACCAATTATTACATTTATCACTGATTTTTTAAGTAAGCAAGATTGCGTATCACTGCTCTTCGTAAGCGAATTTATTTATTTAAAATAAGTGTACATTTTACTCTTTGATAAAATAAAATTTGGGTAATTAAGATATTTTGTTTTGATAGCGTGCGTATGTTCTGAAGGTTTTACAGAAAGAAACGCTCCAGAAAGCTTTTGATGATTTACCTGGTTATCTCTACGAAAGTTAAACAAGTTTTGTTTGTGTTCATCATTGCTGTGGAGTACTGGCATTTATTTGTGTGCTAATTAAACCGCTACTTGTGATTTTAAACGACTGGGCGCCCTCAGATTTATGACTTTCCGTATTTCGATTTAGGTTATTTTATTTGCCCTACACGCAAAACACTCCCATACCCATTCCCGACCACTGTGGTATCGGCGCCCACCCCCATATCTGTTTCATCAGATTGTTAATTTGCCTGCCTTTGTCGTGAAACTAATCCTTGTTTAAGTTGTATCTTACCTTCCCTATGTTGAATGTACAAAACGTAAGTACCCATCCTTTTCCTGTCAATTATGTTATTTAGTGTACAAATTAGATAGATTAATTTACAAACATTAAAGTAAAGCTAGCTCTAATAACGTTCAGAGAAGTTAATACAGTGTTCATGAAAAGCAAACACATTCCTTCCGTTATTTAGTGCTTCTAACAGACTTTATTTACTGTTAAAATTTTTAGTCGTTCGTTATTTTGTCTTATTGATGCTGATGCAACAGTTAAAGTTATTGGTAGCACAGCTTTACAGTTTCATGAGAATAATGGAATACAGCATACTATTAACCTTTCTATTGTGGTACAGTTTAGCTGCGTACTCTGGAGGAACGACTCGATCAGATTTCATTACCGTTTACATTGAATGCTTCTACTCGATGGATAAACCGTACCGCGGTTCTATAGGTCAAAATACTATTTTAAGAATGGGTTTCGGTTCCATATTTGGTATTAAGTTAGATTTACGTTTGAAAGCTTACAGTACGTTTCTATCAACCAGTGATTCTTCGCACACCAGCGTTGAAAACCTTTGTGTATTTTCCGTTATGATGATTGAATCTTATGCATCACTTACCTTGCGTTAGAGAAAACTATCTTAAAGTTTGATGAATTAGTTTCAGATAAACTAGGCCGTACTACATTAATTGACCATCATATAGAAATACATGATGTCATACCTATAAAACGGCGACAATATTTATTATCACCCGCAATGTAAAAAGTTTTACAGCATGAAGTAGATAAAATGGATGTTAGGTATGATTAAAGAGTCGACCAGCCCTCAGTCCTCTCCGCTGCTTATAGCTAAGAAGAAGAAAGGTGATTATCGAGCCTATTATGAAAGAAAACTAATCGTGTGACAAAGAAAGATTCGCATACATTACCTCGTACTGATTCCATATTAAATTCCTTTGGTTGAGTTTGCGTTTGTCCTAATTTACGTTAGATGTTGAGCATTGTTCAGGTAAACAAAATGTTGTTCCATATGTTTTGTTTCGTCCAATATCTTCTTTCGATACGTCAAATTTTACTCCCGTCCAGTCCAGATCAGGACTCCAATTTTCATGTACATGATAATTATTTATTTAAGTATCCTCCAGCTAGGTTTCCCATTGAGTCAAATATCTCTTGGAAGTTAGTTATACTTATGGATAATCGATCATCCTACTGGTCCACATTTTGGTGTTTCGGAAACTATGGCTCGAATAACAGAAATATTATTGGCCTAAGTTAAAGTTATCTGTTCGTAAATAGTACATCAAGTCTGTTAATGCTTGAGGTGCTCAAAACGCTGCAAATTAGCAAGAACTGAATTGGTGGGCAAAGAAAAAGGTGTGTGTATTCCCTTCCAAATGGTTAATATGGATATTATGGGTCGCTTACCTTGAAGTAAAAACCGAAATACGTTGTTACCGATTACTTGACAAAATTCGTTTTAGTCCCACCTCTTCGCAAAGCTACTACGAAATCAATTATACGTTATATTAAAGAACAAGAATTCTCAATTTCTCAATTTTTGGTGCCTCTCAAACAATGTTGTTCACAATTTGGTTCCCAACAATTTCGTACACAATTTGTGGTACAATGCTAGGTACAATTCCCAAGTTAACCCTACCGAAAAAGTGAAATGTTATTGGCACTGCTATTTACTTGTACATTAAGGACAACCATCGCGGGCTGATCATATTTTCGCGATTATTCCAGCAATTCGTATGACTCCTCATGAAGTAACCCAAGCCCCCCAGTATTTTTAATAATACTTGGTTGTGATGTACATTTAGCAAATCGTTTCTTTTAGTTCCAAGTAAATGCCGTTCTTCCGGAATTATACGACGAAGTCAAGGAAGGATTGCGCAGAGTATGTTTATAAAAGGAAAAACAATATGATTTGCGCAAACCTCCCTTAACTTTTAATGTTAGTCGTATGGTGTGGAAATGCAATATTACTTTATCTGATGCGAATAGTCAATATTTGCTCAGGTGTAAAAGGTTACTCAGAAATGATTTCATTTCGTTTATGAACTCGAAAGTTTGGATGAAATAATGTTAGTCAGTTTCCTGTCAAAGATTTGAAAGCCAATTTTTCGAATTTTGAGTACATCGGAAAATATTAGATAGAATTAGTTCAGTTTCAGTTCCTTTTACTTTCAGTTCAGCTTCAAGCGTTTTATCGAGTTTAGTATTCACTTTCTGGTCATCATTGTTACAGATTGATTGTGTGCGTGCGTAGGTGCGCGCATGCGTAGGTGCGTACGTGCGTGCGTGCGTGCATGCGTGCGTGTTTGTGACAGCAAATGTTGTAAGAATGTTGTATGTTTAGGTGAGGATAGTAACACGGATTTGGATTGTAACTCTTCAGAAACCTTGTTATGTGATGAGTGTACTCCCCTAAAAAGGTATGAAATTATCTTCTACTATATTTTTGTATTAATTAATTATAAGTAAAAAGAAAACTCCTCCCGTGCGTTAAGAAAGTTCTGATCCCGTGTAACGTACCAATTCTTGGCCTTGTTTCGAAATTCGCATTATTATTGATAAATGTATTTACATTACATTAGTATCTTTAAGCATTTCTTTTGTCTGTCAATAATTAATTGTTTTGTATCTCGATATTTTCACTTTAGTCTACATAATTACGAACGTCCCTGTCTATATTTCATATATCTATTTTAGTTGTTTTCTGCGCAAACGCGTATTGAAAACGCTTCGCTCAACTCACTTCCTTTCCGTTTCTTGTACCGACCAGTTCGTTACGTTATCTTTTTAAGTTTTGCTTCCCTTTTATAAGGTATATAAGGCTTTTAATTACATTTTTGTAAATATTATATTTATTAGGGAACAAAGATAGGGTAATAATCCTTTGGCAGTGGCAAGGCCCTGGAATTGGTGGAACATTTTGTGAAAATTACCTTACGTTAATATATGCTACAGTTCACTTATTTGTACGTTGAACACAAATGGAAATTACCTTTACATTATCATATGCTTGTCTTGGAATGGAATTGAAAATTCTCAAGCTACAGATCGTTTTAAGGCGAGATTAATATATTTATTTTGTACAAGTATTTATTCTTTTAGTGCAGTTTAAGTAAATAACAAACCAGTGTAGTTTTGTTGTGATACGGTTATAAAGAACACCTGATTTCTGTTCTAAGACAGAATCATTTGAGTTCATAACCTATTATAATCTAATACGTGTTGACATAGGTCAGTACGTTTTATGATTGAATACTGTGTTTATCATATTACATTTTTAATTTATGTAAAAGTAGATGATAGGCTTATATAGTTGTATTGACTTAGTAATTATTTAAAATCGTAAATCGTTAGGAGAAATATCATTAGATTTGATGCTGAAATTATTCAGACATTTTGTTTTACTTAAATATACATCTAACTACAATTGTGTTGTTGTATTATGCTTTAAGCTACAACTTTTCTCAATTTTTGTTGTATTTTAATTATCAAACGTATAAATTGAGTTGCGCACCAACAATAAAACAAATGTTAATACTGGTTATACCTACAGATAAATCTCTGCGTCCCTCACACCTGAAAAGCAATGAGTTCTCAATTACCGTAAGTTTCATAAGTTTGTACCTCACTGAACTAGACCGTGGTGTAATTTACCTTTGAAAATATAACAATCAACAACCCTAAATTTGTTATTTGTAATACCCGTACGTTAAGAAATTTTCGTAAAGTTGAAAAACTGAATATTAGTGGCTTAATTCCGTATTGAAAGAAGCGTGGGCAAAGCGAAGTTTGCACAATATGGCGTTATGGCTATCATGTTTGTTATATAGAAGGAGCAGACCTTGTTTGAGTTGGATGATACCTTTGTTTTGATGTCATTAAATTTGTAATCAAGATATATGGCCGCTTGATATTTAGTATGCCTGCCTTTGCCGTGAAACCAAATTTAACCTGCTTTCTGTGGGTGGATGATACATTGCGTTTACCTTTACGTTATTGAAAATTGCTGTTGTTACCGTACCATTTGATTTTCATCTTAACAAAAATAGAATTGCTTAGATATTTTCGCTTTACAAAAAAAGGTGCTGTCTGAAAATAAATAATGTAATCTCGGACGCCAACTTGTTTTTAAGGAACGAATAAACCTTAAAAAATAGAAAAGCCACCAAAAAAACTCATGAAAATAACAAGTTAAAAAATAATGGCAACAAAGAGTTTTATTACGATACTTAATTTGATTATAAGGATGATCTCTTAACAATTAATGTAAGTGATTCTTAATTAACTGCCTTAAACTATAACGTGAATTAATTAACAACATGAAATACTTGATGTAATTTCTTTTACATTTTAGGTGTCACTGGAACTTCGGCAGATAAGGAAATGCTGTCGACTCATTACTTTAAATTTATTGCGCAATTTTGATGGAAGTTGAAGTAAACATCACATTGATATGCTCGTAATTCCAAATATATAGAAATTTCTTGATAAACCTCCAAACTGAATTGATTTTGTATGGTTCAAAGTAAAATTTGGTAATCGAAATCCCACTTCTTATTAGCAAAAGCTTTGCGTCATCTTGCAAAGTTAAAATAAAATTAAACCCAAAGTAAAATAAGTGGTAAGAGTATAAGTAAAATTGAGTTGCCTGAAATGTAGATGTCTCAAATTTCAGTATGATAAATTTAAAAACTCACCATATAAATGTGGCACTCTAAATAAAAAATTAAACAAAGCGAAAATGGTTTCTACTTAAACACGTAGTTCAAGCAATGAATGCAGGACGCTCAAAGTAATCCTGCGCAATAACCGAAAATTACTCGAAGCGCGGAAAGGATATGTGCTGTGAATAATAATTGAAATAATTAAGTAAAAGAACTAAATGGAGGTTTTACGCCAATAAGGTATGCAACTAACGCTACACGAAATGCACTTAAGTTGCCAATATAAACGTAAATTTTAAACATACATAAAAAGGTTTGTTACGACCTGGTATTTTTCTGCAGCAGGATCGTTTCGATATATTGCCTTCTAGTTTGAATGTACAAAATGTATGTAAGTGCCTCTTTTCGTGCAAATTAAGTGGACATGAATTTTTGAATAAACCTTAAAGTAAAGCTAGCTTTGGTATCGTTCAGGAAATTTTAATACATGTTAATAAAAATAAAACACATCACTTCAATTATTTAGTGTTCCGTAATATAAAAACAGGAGTGAATGAACCTATCTCATTGCTATTTTGTTGACGTTGGTCACAAATTTTAGTTATTACATTGAACTCAGTCAGTCCCAGTCTCTTCATGTTTAAGTAAAATTATATGCATTTATGCTAAAGTTCATCAGCAGATTTTGGTTTGATTTACTGAATTGATATTAAAGTACAATTTTCTCTTTTTTTTTTCTTTTAATTATTGAACAAAAAAAAGGGCAGCGCTTGACCCATGAATATCTGCTGTTGCTGCTGTGGATATTATCTCTCGATTCGCTTACGACCTGCTGATAATGAAAAGAGCCCTCAAATTATAGTGTCTTGATTTATGACTCCAATGAGTTAAGCTGTTGTGCAAATTTACCTTTTCATATGTTGATATTACTTTATCTTAATATTTTAAATCCTTGCTTCAATATAACACATTTAAAGTGAAGCCTTGAGTCGAACAAATTTATTTTATATAAGTAGATTCGGGTAAAAATTGTTTATGTTATACCTTCTTAATTTTATTGTATCAATCAGAAATAATACAATAAACAAAACTTCGACATAACATCAAACTCTATAGGTAGTGTTCAAACTGAATGCATCCCACCAAAATGGATTCTGAGGGATCCTTTTATTCCTTCGCAAACAGCTGGTGTGTTTTGAATCTGGTTTAGGACGCATTCTATTCGCTTCCAACGACATTTACGTTTCTATAATAGACGATTTGTCTACATGTCCTTATAAATAGTAACTTGATATGGAACAGATCCTCCACTTCCTGTTCATTGTCCAGTTGACCTGTTATATAAAATTATTTTGTTTGTGCACTGAAATGTATTGGTTCACCATCGTTCATACACTACACTAGTTATTTTCTTACTATTAGAACATTCTCCAGCAAAAGAGACAAATCGATTTCCAAAAGTATCTGAATGCCATCTGGTTAACCGATGAACCTTAGTGGGAGTAGGCGTACATGTAATCTTTAGTTTTGCTATTTGGGTATAACAGCATAAATTCGCGGTAGACTAAAGGGCGCAACCTTGTTTGGTTAAATAATTTAAATATAGTATACAAGAAACACAGCGAAGCTGTGGGCAACTCAAAAACAAGGAAACAAACTGCTTATCTTTCAAAGTGTTTGTTCCTTAAAACAGATCGGCTACGTATGCCCCGAAAGATGTGCTGAAATGATTCCTCAAATCACACAAGAAAAATAAAAAATAACGACTGTTTGTCTCCAGCATAAGGAAGTCATTAAATTTTAACCTTAGTTACTCGAAATGCAGCTGTTCAGTACGCTTTTATTTATATTAAAATTTTTCTCGCGTTCTGGGAGCTTCATATATCCAACACGAAAAGAAATTAGGAAGCTAGGTCAATTATCGCTATCAAGCTCTATAAATATTAGAACTACATAATGAAACAAACGTAAATAAGTTACTAATGTCGCTACTGCTTTTAATATTTAATATCCAAAGTACAAAACAATAAAGTATTTATGATTTCCGTCATAAATAGTAAAGAAGTGTTGGTGAGCACTCTCACATTTTCTGACTACAAACTGATTTTAATAACTAGCATCTACTAAAATCAATTGTGTCTAGAATACCTTGTCTTCACACAGAGCATAAATGATAAATTGAACCTCTTTACCACTTGCTGGTAGAATGTAACATTACAGGTCCCGCAGAGGACACACCAACTCGTATTGATTTTGATATCGGAACTCCCTTTGCGACTTAATATAAACAAAACCTTTCTTTATTCACTAATACTACTAACGGACAGTTTTAACATTCTATTTAAAGGAGAAAGAAGCAACATAAGCTGTCGCAATAAACTGCCAGGTCAATAATTCACTAACTTAACTGGTATAAATTTAATATACGGAGATATTAACATTGATCAATATTACACTTATTGATTTATACTGTACCTTTGAAAGCTTGTATAGAATATCTAATTAACGTAAAAGTAGCTTTTAAGGAAACAATTGCCAACGGGGTTGAACAATATCGTATACGTAACGTGTCAGGTTGCGTTGACGCACCCTGTATGGAAGATATTATAATGACGTGTATTACGTGTTTTAAGTACGAGTGTATTAAGTTTGAACGAAAAAAAAAATTTTTGTGTGTATGCATAATGTATGTGGGTGTATGATACGCCACTGGAAATGTAGGAGAAATATAATTCAGTATGTAGATACGTGTATTTGAATATTATAGAGACTTTAGTGTTGGAATAATTAGATTCTGATGAATGTAAATGTGAAGAGAAATTTGTCGATGGGACGATAATGTTTGCTTCTGTATTGCTACTGTTTTGCTGCCGTTAGAAATGGAATGTTTGAGGATAAATGAGTAATTTTGGTCAGAAGATGTGAGTGTATAAGTATAGAATGTTTTAGAAAATATGTAGAGAAAGATTGGGTATGTTTAAGTGTTAATTTCAGAAAGTGTTCGTATGTTGTGCAATTGTTTTGAGAATACGTGTATGTATATGGAATTTGAGACCTTAGACGGTACTTATTTTTGCAAATGTTGCGGAAGCAGATCGAGCGCAGGTTGGAGATAAATGTTAAAAGTTGCGTAATGGTCCAGAGTGGCTACTGAATGAATGTAATGACGAAAAATGATTTCTTCATGAAGTAATTGAAAAATTTGTAAGTAAGAACAAATATGGCGATGTATTGTAATTACACGCGTGCTTGTATAGAGGGTAGCATCTATTGGAACTATGAAATTTTGAATGAATACTATTGGAGAATATAGCGCGGAAGGAAGACATGTTTAAAGATGGATGACTGAAGGTATAAATAGGAAAGTCAGGGATTGACGGGTTGGTTAGCTTTTGGCTTTTGGTGAGAGACGCGCGCGCGAGGTAATGTGGTTTAGAATGGGATGGTGTTGGAGTTATGTTTGTGAATAATAGTGAGGCAGTAATTGTTTAAACAACTGCGTAACCCGAACCGGGGATGAATCGTAAAAGACATTCATAAACAAAACAATAATTAAATTGAAGTTGAAGATAAAATTAGTTTGTTCATTTTCAAGAAAATAATAAGTGCGTAAGCAGATTTGAATAAAGATAACAGTTGTAACGTTAGTAGCGTCAAGGTTAGCGCGTGTTCTGGTAACGAGATTCAGTTAAACTTATTTATGGGACCACCTTTTAAGTGAACGAAGTGTTCGTTGTATATTAAGCCAATGTTTAAGTAACGTTATATGACATTGAAAGTTTATTTGTATAAGGGACTAAATTGGTGTAAAGGTTGCTAGAAATTTTAAGAGGCAACCAAATGTGTATAGTTTATTACGTTATTGGAGTAATAACCTCGCATAGTTGGACTAATTGTGATTACAGAAAGGAATAAGTGTTTGTGAAATTGTGAAGCACTGGTTATGTGGCTTCATGCAATTTAAGGATTACAAATGGACTACAAATAATTGATTTACGGAAGAAAGACGAAAGAAAAGCGTAGGATTAATGGACAATTTTAAGTAAGAAATTAGATTTAGGAATATTAAGAACTCATTTAAGCCCGATTATCTTTTTGTTTAGTTTATTTGCGTATTGTTTAAATTATTAAGTAGTTTTGAAAGGAAGAGATAATCGTTCTTGAGTCTTATTGTATGGTTTGTTTAGTAGTAAGAATGCAAAGTGGTATTTGGTGGTTTAACTTTCAACCACGCTGATGTAATTTATGTAGATATTTGTGTTTTTGTTTTATTTTGTGCAGGACAATATATATATATATATATATATATATATATATTTATCGTTATCTTTTTATTCTGTTGTTTGTTTAGCCAGGTATGAGACACAGTTGTAACATTTACTTAATTGGTGATCTAGTTTTGACAATTTTAAAAGTAAGCTTTGCATATTTTAATTTTCAGATTTATGAGCGACCGGAAAGGTTTTATTAGCCAGGTCGATTGCAAAATTTTTCATGTTAGTTTATTTAACGCAGTACAATTAAAGACAAGAGTTTTGAGAAATTATACAGGTACGGATGTCTATTACGATTCAGAGAAATTATTTTGAAGTAGCATTTATTAAGCCGAAGACATTGATCTTCTTTTATTTAGGGATTTCCAAAATTAATTACCGAATATTGGATGAAGAAATATTTTATTCAGTAATAAGTAGAAATTTAATGTTGTAGGTATACGAGGGATACGCAGAAAATATTCAGTTACCGTATTATAACTTTTGTTTTGGAAGTTTTGGTATACGAGGTGTATTCAAAAAGTTTTTAATAACCTGGGTAGTACTAAATATATTTGAGTTTGAGTTGAATTGTTTTGGACGAGTGTTTGTTTTAGCACCTTCGTATAGGAGTTTATCGAGTAAGCACAATCCTACTTTCCACAATCAAGTAGGGTTAATTAACATCCAGCTTAAGACAATTATTTTAGCGAAGTTTCGATTGTGGTGGCGCCTAGAGACATATTTTCCCGAATTGAGCTATTTGAGCATAGGTGTAAGGTGTTTGAGCATATTAATCATTCACTTTACTTATTATTTCGACCACGCCCATCTCCCTGTTAGCTGGCTTGGCAACCCGCTTACATTAGTAAGCATACACGACGCCTAGTGCGGTTTGGACGTGTAACAAACGTAGCATTCCAATTACGCAAACGAGTATTTGAACATGAAGGAATCTGTTTCAAGTAAATTGTACGCCACTGACATTTTAACACGTCGTCACATCATAAACAATGGGATTTAAACCTAAAATCAAATTATATGAATATTAAGGAAATTGTTTCAAACGTAAAATGAAGTATACGCATTATAGGCATGCCAATGCATACTCCCATACTGGTGAATTAAAGATGTGAAACGTTAGCGCGAACAGTTTGAAAAATAACTAATTCGATCACATCAGAACACAGAGAAATTTGGTAAATAGGATTTATTTCATAAACATCAGATTCATAGTTATAACTGAAAGTCATAAAATGTTGTAATTTGAGAATTTGTCGCAAAAACTTAAAATCTGTTTCCGACAGTAGTATAAAATGTTTATAGTAGCGCCGGGGAGAGGTGTCTCATGGCGGACTCGAGAATGGGGATATAATTATTACTGTGAAATGCATCTATTCCTCTTAGTGCGAAGTTCCCACTTAAAGAAAGACGGGTTATAATTTATACGTCTGCTATATATTTTAAATGCAGGACTTAAAAACGTATGTCTATTCTAAAGTCAAAGCGCATTATAATGAGTGTTGTGAAGATCGCCACTTATAATGTTGTGGTTGAACCGGTTTAAAAAAATTTAATGAATAAATAAATTGGTTGTTAAATGTTCTCAATACATATCGTTAAACTAGCTCGAGATACAACCCGTTCACCAACAATGATGCATTTGGCCCAGTCAGTAGATTAAAGTAGGGCGGTTCAATCTTTTGTTTTGCTTAATTACCACAATTTATGCTGTTATTTCCACTTAACATCAATACAAAAAAAAACTGCACTGTAACACTAATAAAATAATCTCGGACGCCAAGTCATTTTTAATAATGCTCGGAATAACTAAACCGAGGTTTACAATAAAAATTTTATCAAAATGTAAAAAATAAAAAATATACAAACTATGTTTACTAACAGTTAAATTTAGAATTATATAAAATATATCTGTAAAACTAATTGTAATAGCCTTAAATTACTAAATTATGGATATAAATACCTGTTCGTAAAATTCTTGTACATAAACTTTTTAATAACCTCTGGTATCTAAACGATTACGGAAATGTAAACCAAAGGTGATGTCATCTTTGCACCAATATTGCGCAATATCTCGAAATAACAATGCCACTAATAAAAATAATCTGGGACGCCAAGTTATTTTTTAGTAATGCTCGGAATAACTAAACCGAGGTTTACAAAAAATTTTTATCAAAATGTAAAAAATGTACAAACTATGTTTATTAACAGTTAAATTTAGAATTATATAAAATATATCTTAAAAACTAATTGTAATAGCCTTAAATTACTAAATTATGGATATAAATACCTGTTCGTAAAATTCTTGTACACAAACTTTTTAATAACCTCTGGTATCTAAACGATTACGGAAATGTAAACCAAAGGTGATGTCATCTTTGCACCAATATTGCGCAATACCTCGAAATAAAAATGCTGTACGTTGTAAACCACCAAAATGGAATTTTTCTTCATGAAATTTTGAATCCAATATTTATTGCATTTTCTTGAACGTTCAAATAAAAAATTGTGATCAAAATTTAGATCAGAATTGAATGCAAAATTGCAATCATAAAATGAAAGCGTACGTAAAAGTAAAATTAAATGCGTACTTAAAATGTAATTAAAGTAGAAAAGTAAAAGTAATAAATGTGATAAAGTTGCCTGCAAAAAGCAAATGTTTTAGATTTTAATAGAATGCGTTAAATATATCTTACCATTAAATCAATTGCACTTTTCACAAAATTTAGGTGGAAACCCAAAAAAAGGCTTCCTAAACAACACAACATTCCTCGGGAAGTGAAAAAAAATGGACGCTTTGGAAGTTGGATGATGACGCGTTGCGCGAAAATATGAGCAGAAAAAAATAATTTAAAGAAGTGGGAGTATAAGCCATTAAGAAGTATATACACTTAAGTTACACCAAAATGCAAATTAAGTTGCTTACCACATGCCTATAAATCACTAATAATTAAAATTTTTTCTTATATTTAGAATTAAATGGCTATTTAACCTCAAATTATTCTTCGTATTTCGTTTCGTATAATCGTATCGTGTTTTGTAGTTATAATAATTTATCTTTCACTTCGTAATTTATTAGTTTCCATTGCATTTGTAAACAACAGCCTTTTTCAAAACCATTATTATTAATATTCACTATTACGAGGTAGGTTTATAATGCAAAATGTATTTCCAATTGATTGAATGAATTTATTTATTTTGTAGCAAATAATGATGTCATTAAAAGGTAAATCTTTGAAAAGCCATACTTAAGTAATGTTAATGAATATACTGCACTATTTCAAGATAGAACGCGATAACGGGGGGGTCAAGTTTACCTTTAACTTCCATTATCCAGGTACGCTAATAATTTTCACTATTTAAATATGACAGCGCGGCTATTCAAAATTACTAACTATATGAACCAATAACGACATACGTTTTTAAAATCTTAAACCATGCTTTACTAAAAGATGAGTCATAGGACACTTCTCGCCGGCCCGACCATAGTTATTATTTCAATATAGCGTTGAATGAATATGACAATCCAAATTTTCGCATCCGGAAAGATTTTTTAATTTTCCGGTAGTACAAAATACAGCACATTTAGTGTTTTACAACGCAAATGTCCAAATTTCCATGCATTTAATCGACATTATCGAATTTTAAGTTACCTCGAAGTAAACCTTTAGACAAAAAGAAAATTTACAAACGAAATATTTTACTGTATGACCAAAATTATAGTTCTTTGCGAAACTGTTATGGTAAAATCGAAGAGTGCCAGAAACTTTAACTTCGCGTTAGGGATGTAGAGACGTCATATGCTAAGTCTGACATGTTTAGCAGATTATATTATTAGCTGAATTTAAATTTGTAGAGGAAGCTTTATACTTTTAGATGACGTAGTAGAAGTACGTCTATATTAAAAAAAAGGAAATTAGATGGAAAAGAAGAAGAAAATTTCAGTTCAATCAAACGTAAGGTCTGTGACAAACTAATAAGATACTCAAATTAAGTATCGATTAGTGACAATATAAGTACTGTGTGGAAGAAAAAGCATCGATGACATCTAACTACATAAAGCAGGAGTCGTCAGTGAACGCGGTTACGATGTTAATGCTCGCTTAATAACTAATGCACTGCCAGCTGTTTCCGCTGCCACAGTTTCAGACTTATAGTAAAGTAGTAATGAAAGAAAATAGGTCGATTAATCTAATACCTTGAATACTTAGTAACTGTTTTTGCAATTGGTGGTTGCATTACGGGAACCCACTTTTAAAGAATACACATTTTACAACGGGGTCTCATACTAATCCACAATAATTTATTTACATTTCATATTGTTAAGAATAGCTAAGGAAGTAAACTTGTGGTTTATGTGAATCTCGCGGCTCAATGATTTTTCAAATATATGTATTACGTTTATTACAATTATTTTCTTTATTGAAGTCAAAGCAAAGCAATTTCTTTTCTGAGGACTGATCCTAAATGATAATTTTCCAACTTTTCAGTTCGTATTGCTTTGTTTGTTTAGTATTATACAAGTACTCATTGATATAGGGTTACGTGTCCAATTCATATTTGTAGATGCTTGGACCTGGGACAGCTCGAGATGCATTGATTAAGACGAGTTATCTACAAAATTGTATAGTAACTTTGAGAATTACTTTGCATATCAGTGACCCTAAAGGTAAACGTTTAATGCAATTTATATTTATTTGACGAGGATTTATGGGGTTACAAAATATTTAAGTATTCAATTTTTAGGAAAAGACGAAATCTTAAGAATGATCTTCAGAACAAATACAACACGTCACGTTGATCGCAGTTGTGACCAATATATATATATATATATATATATATATATATATATATGTGTGTGTGTGTGTGTGTGTGTGTGTGTGTGTGTGTGTGTGTGTGTGTGTTGTTACGTGTTTAAGCGGGAGCTGGAAGAAAAGGAAGAAGGAAAGTTATCTCTGCTCATTCACAGCTAGTAAGCACACCGAACTAGCTCTAAAATGTCGGTTCGGGCGGGGTGAAAGAAGAAGGATGTTGGATATGCCGGCGCCAAGAGCCGCTCCTCTAGATAGAGCTAAGATTCATCGCTATCCCGACAGTGGTGCAGAATGGAATGGGCAAGGAGATTGTAGGAAAAAGGAAGTACAAGAGGAAATAGGAATAATAACACTGCTGTAGTGCGAAATAAACAATTATATATTTTATTTTTAAACAATCAGAAACTAAATAATTGAGGGTGTGGATCCAATTAATCCACAACAAAAAAAATATATGTAAATAACCCAAATGTACAAAAAAAGTAAATACCGTTCGCAAGCCAGATAGTTGGGTTCGACACCTGCGAACCAGTAATTGTTTATTTAATCCTAGAAAACAAAACTTAAACAATTCCCCTTTTCAAGGGAAGGCCTTCCTTTGTATAAACTAAAAGAGAAACATATATCGACGCTTATACAAAGCGTAAATTATTACCAAATAATCAAAAAAACAACTTGCGGTGGTTTACACAAAAGAAATAAATTTTTATAGTGAGCACAAATTTTATAGCTCAGAAAGCATTTTATCTTTTAAACAATAATGAATCCAATATCATGGAAATTTAATAATTGCATAAATTTCAAGAGAGAAAATAAAACGTTAATAATTAATGTCTACACCAATGCAATACAAACATATGTTCATATAATGGTTACTTAAGCTACTTTTACGCATCCCAATTAAAGTGATGCTGCGCACAACACAAAAAAGGCTGCCAAAATAGGTACAGTTAAATGTTACTATTATAATTACAAAACAAAATGAGGGAAGAAAATAATGGTAAAAGAACAGGTAATGAAGGTCACGTGGTTGTGAAGTGAAAGATTAATTAATTATACGGCAATAAGGATATAGTGATAACAGGTATAATATAGGTTAAGATATTGTAACTGACTAATTGTTTTACATTATTCTTAGCAGGTGTACTTTATCATTATTTGTCTAAAGGTTTACACAATAATTATTCAGTTAAATCTCATGTGATAATAGAAAAAAGATCTAACCTTAACATAAGCAGGTAGTAAGAATGTTCAGTCGATGTCCTCAGATCACGAACATATGCAGAAGTTGTCACGATCCTGCTTTATTTTAGTTACGATTCAGAAGTTAAACCAGAACAGTGCTTGAATGTAGATAATATGGAGGTATTAGTTGAAGTTAAATCGTTGAGACTAAAAGGAGAAGATAATTCGTTGAAGCCAAAAGAAGAAGGTAATTCGTTGAAGTTAAAAGTAGAAGGTACTTCGTTGAAGCCAAAAGGAGAAGGTAATTCGTTGAAGTTAAAAGTAAAAGGTACTTCGTTGAAGCCAAAAGGAGAAAATTCGTGGAAGCTACAAGGAGAAGGTAATTAACATTATGTAAGTAAATAATCTTTATTCGTTACCCCTTAGATGGAACGGGCCAAGTGAGAATCTATCGAAGTGCTCTCCTTTCTTTACGAAAGCATCAACAATTCGTGTTTTGATTAAAACGTCTTCAAACGCTAGGAAAGAAGTCAATTATTACTAACATATCAGAGAAATTCACTGGTAACTTACTCGATCTTGCAGAAGAAAATTTTTCTAAAACCGCATCTAAGTGAGCAACAAAACTTGCAGATAATAATTAGAAAAGCACAAATTTTTATTGCAAATTATGCTTCTTGAAGATATATCCGATTATTTATATCGTATAATAATATAAGGAATTTTTCAAGAAGACATCAAAATTTTCAGCTTGGCAAAATGGACGCTACAGGAAAGAAAGAAGACGTAATTTTTATGTTAAAGTTGTATTATTCAAAATCTATTTGTTATCAATATTTGATCTATATCATTAAAACCAAACATTCTAAATTGTGATTTCTCCACTAACGCCATCTAAAGAGGACTTCTAAAAGCTTGTAATATAGTTCACCTTAATTACCTGTATTTTAGGATACGTCACTAGAGGGAGTAACAATGCAGATTTTAAATGAAATATTTAAAAGTGAATTTATAAGGTTTGAATAACCAAAGGTACGAAAATTTATATTATGCTAATACTAAAATTACTTAGAAATATTATGTAGTTCAGGTTATAAACAGAAACAACGTAAGCATTTCTAGAAAGAAGGTTTGAGTAAACTTGTACAGATTTATATATATATATATATATATATATATATATATATATATATATATATATATATATATATATTAATCAAGGTTGTTAATTTAATTTAATTTAATTTCTGATTGTTTTATATATATATATATATATATATATATATATATATATATATATATATATATATATATATACGTATACCAAGCAAATCAAAACATAGCTTATTCCATGTAAAAGATTATTAATTACATTTCGCGTCACATATACGAGCATCTATAAATGCTATTATATAATCACAAAGGTTGTAGAGTTAATAATTGTTTATGTCCGTTTAGTGGGCACTTTTAAAATTGGTAGGATGTTATTTGGTTATTATTACGTATATTCGTTGTAAGCGTTTATTTAGAGTGATTGCATTTCATAATTTATACAAACATTAAGTAGCGTTGTTAATATTTCTGAACTTTTTATTTGACAATTGTTTATCCAGTATTTTGGGTTCAGATAAATTTAATGAGCCTGTTTAAACAAATATTAGTGTACTTTTCGAAATCTCAAGCAAATATTACAAATGCGTTAAAAAGTAAGTTAGTAATTTACTGAGTGCGCAATTTTGTTGTTTCTACGATTATTTAGAATTGTTAACATCTAGTTTAAAACGTTTTTACTGAAAAATTCCAATCGCAGTAACGTGTTATAATAAATATTACTGGTTTTCCATCTTTCAATAATTTGTTGTAGGTATGGGTATTAGTTTCACGTTATAAAAAAAATTTCAAATATTTTTAATATGGCCATACGAGTAAATTACGGTGCATATCCACCTTCCCCTTTTGATTAAGCGCTTCCGAGTAACACTATAATTTGTTGAAACCATGAAAATTTTTCATTTCGCTATTTCTATCACTGTAATATAAATGCGCGCGCGTATGTGTGTGTATGTGGAGAGGGGCATACTGGTGTGTGCATCCATGCGTACGTGCGAGCGTGCGTGCATACATGTGTCGGTGTGAGTGTGAGAGTGAGTGAGTGTGAGTGCGAGTGAGACTGTGAGTATGAGTGTGAGTGTGAGTGTGAGTGAGTGCGAGTGCGAGTGTGAGTGTGAGTGTGAGTGTGAGTGTGAGTGTGAGTGTGAGGTGAGCGTGAGCGTGAGCGTGAGTGAGTGTTAGTGTGAGTGTGAGTGTGAGTGTGAGTGTGAGTGGAGTGAGTGTGAGTGTGAGTTGAGCGTGAGTGTGAGTGAATGTGAGTGTCAGTGTAGAGTGAATGTGGGTGTGAGTGTGAGTGTGAGAGTGTGAGGGTGAGTGTGAGTGTGAGTGCGTGTGAATGCGAGTCTGAGTGTAAATATGAGTGTGAGTGCAGTGTGAGTGTGAGTGTGAGTGTGAGTGTGAGTGTGAGGTGAGAGTGAGGTGAGTGTGAGTGAGTGTGAGTGTGAGTGTGAGTGTGAGTGAGTGTGAGTGAGTATGAATGTGAGTGTGAGTGAATGTGAGTCTGAGTGTGAATGTGAGTGTGAGTGCAAGTGTGAGTGTTAGTGAGTCTGAGTGTGAGTTTGAGTGAGTGTGAGTGTGAGTGTGAGTATGAGTGTGAGTGTGAGAGTGAGTGTGAGAGTGAATATGAGTGTGAGTGTGAATGTGAGTCTGAGTGTAAATGTGAGAGTGAGTGTGAGTGTGAGTGTGAGTGTGAGTGTGAGTGTGAGTGTGAGTGTCAGTGTGAGCGAGTGTGAGTGAGTGTGAATGTGAGTGTGTGTGTGTGAGTGTGTGTGTCCGTGTGTGTGTGTGGGTATGCTGGTGACCAGACGTTACCTTATCGCCTCTCAAGCATTACAAATTTTAATAGAACGCATACGACCTAAAGGAACACATAAGGGTTCTTAATCCTTGTTTGGACTGTTGAACACAAGGACCACATATATATTATTATATACACATTCAGGAACACGTTGTTTCTACTAATGCTTTCCAGCCCAAAAGAGAAGAGCAGTTCAAACGATGTCTCCCAAATATGACCAAGGATCAACTCTTAAGAGCGATGTGGCCTAAATATGAGTTATTAAAATAGATTTGATTGTTTCGACCAAAGTTATTTCCTTTTATGGGCAATGAAACACATTTTCATTTTAACGATCTGCCGACAGGCAAAACTAATTATTGGGCATCAGCAATTTTTACATGAATTTAAGTATTGAAAGATAATGTGCAACCGTCAAAGCATACTCTAATTTAAATTTTATACAGATATACGTTTCAATAAGTAGCACGCACACCAAAGTTCAATCTATTCATCAAAATTGTAACCATTATTTTGGGCATGAAGCAAAATCGCTCTATTCTTATTCTGTAATAAATCACCTTATTTTTTGCTATGCTCTATTGTAATCTTATGCAAATGGACTACATTGCTTGAACAAGAATAACTGCATAATATTGAGAACAATATGAGGGCCATAAGTAGACTAAATTACAAGGAAATAAATATTATAATCGAATTCATGAAAGAAAAATTGCAGTCATTACTTTTGAATTGGCAAATTTGTTACGCAAATAAGCTTTCTTATCATCCCGATGTCTACGCTTTCTAATAAGAGATTAAGTCAAGTACTTCTTTGATAAACTCAGAGTTAGTAAAATTTATTTTCGATAAACCAAACATGTTTTGTTTAAACAGTAGGAAAAATTTAGATTTTACGCTTTTATCTTTATTTATAATTGGTTTTGCGCCTAAAGCTTTGTTTAGATTTCAAATGAGGTTATTTAGTATGTTATATTTCGTACCTTCAATACTGTAAGTTTAAAACCATATGCTTAGTTGATTTGGTTAAAATAAGTTAATGCAATTTTGCTATTGTTTTTGTCTTACTTTAAGCGGTCTTATGTTAAATGGCGGTCAACGGTGTGTTGTAGAAACTTGGCAACATAATCTACATTGTCAAAAAATATAATTTTTGTACACTAGAAATATTGTTATCGCTTTAGGTTAATCATTTTCTAATCATGAATTGGACGGATTTGTTGTGTTTTGTCAAACATATTGTTTCCTATACCTATAGTTGATATAAGTACATTTAGGATTTTTCGTTTGAGCTATATTTATCAACATCTAGGTGCATTCGCCTGATTCTAACTCCATGGTTTTTTTCTACTATAAAGTGATTGTCTTGGGTAAAACGTTTTTTACGTTAACTAAGTAAGCTAGCTGAATTCTAACTTAAAAACAAAAAAAAACCAATTCTAGCTGAACAAATCTATGATGAAACGTGGGTATAGTAAAACCACTGATATGTGGACTAGTAATAAAATAACAAGCATTCAAGCAGTAAATTGAACCGCTCGGCGTTGGCGACAGACTATCAGGCAGTGTGAATGTTAAACACAGAAGCAACACTGCATATAAGTTCCCTCAAGGTGGTGGGATCAACTTTATCAGTAGCAGAAACTAAATCAGCTAAGGTTTAAATTCAATAATATTGGTTTTAAGTTATTAAACATAATGTTGAATGTATTCACTGATTTCTAACCATGCGTAAAAATTATAGACAGGTAAATCGAGGTATATATTTGAAACCTTTCCAGTGAAAGGAAAAATGATTAACTGATTTTTCTCTGATAATAGTAACAAGTCTCACTTAGACACTTGCGATAGTAAAATACGCGACAGAAGCAGTATATTAAATTTTATTTGACGTTAGGTACACTACCGAATCTTTACATATTGAAAAAGTCCTTAAAAGGTATGGACGTAGTGTAGAATATTTTAAATATGATTCATTAACCAGTTAGGTCAATTTCTTCCAAAACTGATTTAGTCAGAATGATTGAAGTTTAAAGACAACTTCAATCATTTTGACTAAAGTTTAAGAATGAAGACTGATTTAACGTTGTGTGATTAGTGTACAATTTCTCTACACGTTGAGTAAATAAATATATTTTTTTGTTTGTAGGCTAAATGCGTTATTAAACCAAGTATACCGTTTGTCAGTTCACAAATGCAAGAGTGATAATCGTACCCGCTAAGGATGCGAAAAACTGCGGGAATTACTAAATTATATTTAAAATTGATATTACATTCTTAGAGACCATAGGTAGGGCAATTTTTTGTCCAAAAATTGTGATCTAGCATTAAATAATACAGGTAATTATTGAATTTTATATTTTGACTAAAGCTGAAATATTAAACGTAATGTACTTATTTATTATAGAATGTGTCCTAATTTCAATGCGGCAACAGTTCGAGAGCAATAAAAATGACAACTGAAAAAAGTACATCCAGAAATGGAGATTTTATGAAAAGCTGAACGTTTATTAAACAAACATTACAGCTGTGTAAAGAAATAACATAGTATACGGAATGATTTAGACGCGACGTGGATCATATTGACTAAGAAAAATAAAATGTTTCCGATCTCAGCAAATTGATTGGCCAAATGTTGATGAAGAGGAAGATATTCAATACACTCAAAGTATCTAATTACTAGCAAATTTTACGTTTGCTGTAATTAAAAATCTGTGAAAGAGAAGAGGAAATAGAAAAAAGTGTACGTAACAACTGTTACTGTGTAATGAAACAAGAATAAAATTTAAAAATTGTTTAATTTAAAACATAATTACTTATCGGTTGGAATTATTGGTAAACTACAGAGTGCCCAGTTTCTATCAAAATCTGATCGAGCAGGTAAACAACCGTCATATTCATAAGATGGTGTTTGATGATGTCGATGACAACAGCATTTATCGATACGACCAATATGTATTATAATTACATTCCCACAATACATATGTTTTATAATCTTTTGCACTACTTAATGTCAGCGTCGCCAGAGTAAACCCCATACCGAAACTTATCACCTCCAATACTTCTGTCTCTATTTGCCAGTTTCCCTGCAGTTGGTGCGTTGTTGACAAGTTACTGCAAACACGCGACAAAGATTGATATTAACTCGCTTGACTGATTCCATAGTACGGCAAACGATGCCAACATTACGGTAAATAAGATTATATTCCACACGTGTATTTAAACAAATACGTAAAAGTACAACAATCATGATGCCGCTTCTTTAACGGGATATTCTCCAATTAACTGCCTTAAAGAAAGCACAGTCAAAGTAAGAAAGCTGTTACTGGTGCATAGACTACGCGAGTTTCTCTTAACATCCACTAAATCAACTCATTTATACATAAGTAGTCTGTAAGAGAATAAATATTTGGTGTTCAAAATATTTCAACCTTTAGAATGTGAAACAATTTAAAATTCCACAATAACTGAAAATCAATCCATTTAAACAAAATTTCAAGCAAAAGGAACGTGTTGCGATTTGGTTAACTAGCTTTTTAGAGCTCCAAATACCGAAAACTTTGAATTTTGTTGTTATTTGCTTTTACAGTTTTTTGGGAATTTCGTTTCCATACGCACGCATATACGCACGCACTAATCCATCGCCACACACGCATACACACACACACACACACACACACACACACACACACACACACACACACGAGCCGACCTGTTCTCTTTTTTCCTTACTGGCAAAAAAAAAAACTGTAGTCATATTGCTATTTAAACTAAAAACGTCATCATAACTAAGTGATCAAATACCAAGTATTCAATTTAAATTCTAACTGTTCTATGTAATTATAACCAGATATTTCATAACTGGAAATAAGTATTAAGCTTGTTATAATTATTGATCGGATTTATTTTTACTTTTTATAAATAAACTCAATTATTGGTGACAATAAATTATACAGGTGGAGTTTTTATGTTACCCATTTAGCTGTGAAGGCAATGTACTATCGCCAAAATTTTTTTATGGCAAGTTTCTATGGCATTTTATAGTGTCATCTCCATGCTTGGCTCCAATGGCTTCACACTTGCCATTTTCGCATTAGTTAGGCGAAAATGTGTGATTTACAACTTGAACATAGAAGCGCCATGAAGTTTTTATCGAAAGAAGGCAGTAGCCCGAAGAATATTCATGAGAGAATGGTGACAGTGTATGGAAAAAATAGTCCGTCCTATTTCCAAGTCAAACATTGGTGCAAGCAGTTCAAATGGAGCATGAAATCCATTTAAGACGACCCAAAGTGTGCAGGAACCTTTGGACGCACTAACTGACTAAATTATCAAGAAAGTTGAAGATTTGGGGTTGATTGACGGCTGAGTAAAAGTTTCGGTTATTGCTAGAGAAATAAAAACATAAGAAATGAGTTAAAATTCTACCTTAAAATTTGGGAATAAGCAAAGTGTCGGCACTATGGATTCCCAAGCTGCTCAGTTCTGTACAAACACTGGGTAGACGACAAATTTCCGAGGACAATTTGACTGGTTTATCCCAAGATTATTATGGAATTATAACTGAGGATGAGACACCACTGCGACCCTTCCACGAAATAAGAGTCCATGAAATGGGTTCATAAGGGCTTTCCACCACCCAAGAAGGCAAACACGTAATTTTCTGGGGGAAAAGTAATGGTCACGGTTTTTTTGGGATGCTTAGGGCATTCCCTTAATTACGTAGATGTCAAAAGGGATTACAATAACGGAGAATGTCTACAAATACACAATTAAGAACTTGACAGCAGCTATACACAAAAAGGCCCCACAATTATGCTCTTGTTCAAGAAGTAATCAACGAATGTGGCTTCAAGAAATTACAACATCCACCTTACAGTCCAGATCTCGCTCTCTGTGATTATTATCTCTACTCAAAACCCAAAAAACGTTTGAGAGGGCGTCGCTTTTTGTCGAATGACGACTTGAAAAACGCTTTAAAGTTGTATTTTGCTGAATTAGCAAAATAACCTTTTTTCGAAGGCATAGCAAAACGTTGGAATAAGCGTGTTACTGTTAATGGTTTTTACATTAAAAAATAGAAATTTGTTCGTCCTCCAACTCCTTGTCCTCATAGCTAGGCAGATAACTGAAAAACTTCCCTCGCAGTACATTCTAAATTAGAACTACTGAAGTGGTTCGAGCTGTTTGATTCATTACAATATACCGCTGCTTTGTTAGAAACTTGACATCTTAACTGACATTTTACTAGTTAATTTTAACCCACTATACCTTTGAATTTAACACCTTCCATTGTTTCAATGCTAAATTTGTTATTGTAGTTATCAACATTTCCTTTGCAGCATGAGTTCTAGCACATAATTTTCAATTGTTATCAATTGTAAATTTATTGATAACTGGGTAAGACCAAAATAAACTTATAGGTATTCAAATGTAACACAGGACTAACGCTCTAATTCATTTTAACAATCAACAATGATTTTTTTACTGCATTAAACTTTTGTAATTCTGTAATTTTCCGACTAAAAAACACTAATTCTGTTCGCTCCCCTTTTGATCAATTCCTTAAGTAAATATATCTTCCTCTTTGGTCCGTAACTTTAAATTATTCGATAGCAAAATTTAAATAGCTAAAATAGCTAACTTCATTTCCATCTTGAAAAGTGCAAAACTACCAATCTTGTATCTCTACACAACTTGTTAATCCAAAAATAATTTATAAAATCTAACATGAAACTTTAATATTTTTCTTTAGATTTATGGTATTGAATATTTATGAACCACTTGTTTATTCAGATTATACATATTCTGTATAATTTTTATTACTAAAATGTAAAACTACATCATAAGTAGTTTCTTGTTACACGTTTTCTCCAAAATACATTAGGAGGAAAATGGTATTTGTAAAACTAATATTGTAAACTGTATTAAACATGAGTGTGCGGGTGTGGGTGGGTGAGTGGTTATGTGTGTATATGGGTAGGTGGGTGCGTGCCTGCGAGTGTGCGCGTGCGTATATTTGTGGATACGTTCGTGTGTGGTGGGTGTGGGTGTGGATGTTGGTGTGAGTCTGGGTGTGGGTGTGAGTGTGGGTATGGGTGTGGGTGTGGGTGTGGGTGTGGGTATGGATGTGGGTGTGGTTGTGGGTGTGGGTGTAGCTGTGGGCATGGGTTTGTGTGTGGGTGTCGGTGTCGCTGTGGGTGAGGGTGAGTGTGAGTGTGAGTGTGAGTGTAGGTGTGGGTATGAGTGTGAGTGTAGGTTTGGGAGTGGGTGTGGGTATAGGCGTGGGTGTGGATGTGGGTGGGGGTGAGGGTGTGGGTGTGGGCGTGGGTGAGGGTGTGTGTATGTGCATGCATGTGTACGCATGAGTGCTTGCGAGTGTGCGTGCTTGTATGCGTGGCTATTCCTTATTAGTGTATATACTTGGATGCCAATACCAATAGAATATTAATCAGTGCTATTAAGAAACGATTTTGTTTGAAATACCAATACATGTTAATATACAGTTGATAGAAGAAAAATTGTTGACAGTTGCAAGTATGATTTGTAATTGTCATTATAACTATTTATATCTCAAATTGGGCTAAAGTTGTTTTAAGACCAGTGTGACAGAAAATTAGAATATTATAAATATGAACACAAATGAACACTGTATTCTAACGGAAATGCGTCTAAATAATGGACAATTAGTTTATCAAATATAATATCATATTTTGATATAGTCCACGTAATAAGCGTTACTCGACAAAAATGTGGTAGATGCGGTCGCGTCATATCATTGTGTTTAGCTTGTTTATTATACGTGCAGTATGGAGTAGGAGAAAATGCACATTAAACCACTAGAGAATAATATATAAAGTAACGTACTCATAAAAAATTACACGGGATCGCAGTGAATAACAATTCAGTTTTCATTCCTAATTTGAATTATTGCATAAGCAGGGTACTGTATTACGTTTACTTTGTTTTGTTCATGTAAAATGTAAATAGTATAAGCATGTCTGCATAAACCAAAAATTACATTTGTTTTCGTACAGTAAATTAATGTGAGCGTTAATAATTATTATGAAACGCAATTAACTTATTACAATGCGGACGGCCGTCCTTTACAGGGTACTAATTTTGTTAACAATTTGTGAAATAGTTGTAGTTTTGTGGGCAATCTAATATGTTAAATTTCATTATTAGTTTAAAATCTACGTTATAATTTAATACTGTTTGATGCTTGAAACAGTTTATTTAGTTATACGTTGCTTTTACATTTTTTTACACTTTTGTAATTCTACTTTTACAGACTGTTGAAAATATGTTCTTCTACTCCCGTGTGTGAAGTTTTGTTTCACGTATCAATATTTGTATGTAAAGTATAATTTCACGCATCAGTGCGTGAAATCGCATGTATCTTTTATGGGATTTATTTTACGCACACCTTCCATAAGAGCCTGTGTATTTTTACGCACAGGTTAAAAGTAAAGTAGTTGGCTGTGTTTTGACTTTTGAGATTGACATGACAGTCATCTAATAATTTTAATACTAGTTAGTAAATTGTCAATTTCTCATTGCTAAAAAAGACAGCATGTGCTCGTAATTAGTATGAATTCTGATTCAGAAATTGAAATAAATAATACTCCCCCAGAAACAAAAAAAGAAAAGAAAAAGGCCATGCATTACATTCCCTTCCCAAGGGAGAGGGGGGGCTGATTGAGCGTTCCAAGCTCCTTTAGCCACAATCATTGATTCCCAGCATATACCGGGTGGAAATCAAATAGAGGCCACCCCTGTGACTTTCGAACGGTTCGTTAGATTTTGTTCAAATTTTGATGGGTTATATTAGTGCCATTTTGGGATTTTTTACATAAAAAAACAATATAGCCGACTTTCGGTTTCACGGAAATGATGCAAAAGTTAAAAATTTTTATGGAACACCCTGTATATTTTGACATATTTGGATTCTAGGGCTTCAAATACATCAGTTCATCTGTCAAATGTCAACTCAGGCGCCATTTTAATTTTGTTTTGTTAAATTTTTTTAAATTTTAGATCATTATGACATCTAAATTATAGATAATTGACGTACAGTTACCCCCACAATATTATTTTTTCTAATAATTAATTTTTGTTAACGATCAAATTTAAAAATTACTGTTTTCTAACTAAAACTCACTGTTCCCAATAGAAACATGCATGGGCCACCCTGTATATTAAATAGCTCTTTCGAGTACTAGTGAAACGATATGCATAGTAATTTCATTAGTTCCTAAATAAAGCAGTAATTATTAATTTTCTAATTTTCATTAACACAACATGCTCCTGAAGTCGACCCTGTCAAAGTAAAATGGCGTTTGAGTTGACATTTGGCAGGTGAATTTTATGTATCTGAAGTCGTAGAATCCAAACATGTAAAAATATACAGGTTGTTCCATTTAAATTTTCAGCTTTTGTGTCATTTTCGGTGAAACCGGAAGTCGGCTATGTTGTTTTTTTATGTAAAAAATCCCTCTAATATAACCCATCAAAACTTGAACAAAATCTAACGACAGAAGTCCACTTTAAAATTAATTATACTTTCTGGAGTATACTGGTATGCAACGACATCGTTTACACATGGGTCTCCAGTTTTCTTGCCTGGCCAAATACTACTGTAGTAGTGTGTGCTGAATAGTTGAAAATCGTCATGGCTGGGATAGAATGTGTTGTATGGTTTTTTGACTTTTGCACTTTTAATGATAGGTATGTAATCGGCAGGGACGAAAATCTGTTTGCGATTTCTCAACTCTGCTTCTATAGTTGAACGGACGCTGTCAACCTCCATGTGTGTATGCCCTACTTCCAGATAGTTGTATTCTATGATTATATTACTCTTCATACTGATGTTGAGTAGTGCGTTTGATAATGTAAAGAACCAGAGTCTTGTACTTATATGTTTTAGAATAAATTATGTATGGACCATCCTGTATGTACGATTTCATAAGTTTACGCGATATTGCACAACCAATAATTTATTCATCACCGCTGACGTGTAGTTCTAAGAAACCGTAAGTTTCTGCACGTCAGAACGATTTTAACCAATCGCATAATGGCATCCCCGCACGGTAGCCACGAAACCGCCCACGGATGCACCTTTATAAACTCGCGACGCGCATAGTAAGGGAGTTGAATCTCAGTAGATTCTCGTCAAGCCGTTCCAGAAACCAGTAGCCGCAGCCGCTCCGTTTGCTTAGTATAAGCACCGACCTGATAGCACCGTACCGTTGACCGTTCCAGAAACCAGTAGCCGCAGCCGCTCCGTTTGCTTAGAGTAAGCACCGACTTGTTGTTCGTCGACGAAGAGTCCGTCGCGATCGGGCAACCTAAAGTTCAAATTCTGTACTGCTATTTAATAGACACGTAAGTTGTAAAGTTATACATTCTGACAATTTACACTCAAACACTACAGACCGTAAATAATTCCGGGCTGAGCTCCAGGAGTTATACTACACAGTATACCTAGAGTAGTACGCAGGGTAACCCCGCCGTAATACCAACTACACTAACACCTAGAGTAGCACGCAGGGTAGATCCCATCGTCACTCTCCACCACAAAGTATACCTAGAGAAACGCAGGGTAACCCCGCCGGATCTCGCAAAACACTTGAGGGTGAAGGGTTGTTACAGGGCTGTAAAGACCTACGACCTTTCTCTCAGTATATACAGTAAAGACAGGCCGTCGCCTTCGTCTTCTGGACATTACTGAAAGCCCGCTCAAAACTCACACACTTACTACATACAGATAACACGTAATAACCATTCACGGTGTCTTTGAATTGCAGAGGAATACCTCCATAACCTAAAGTATAAATTAGTAGTCAATATAACCATCGTAAATACCTGGTGCGAGAACGTTTGTAAATAAATTAAAGAGTACGTAGATTATTAGATCTTTACGTAAACCGATTAAAGTAATATTAAGTATTTCGTTCCTTGTTTAATTATCAATAATTAAACTTAGTATAGAGACCAGTAATTCATTTAGTTAGATAAACAATCTAATTGTCTGCATTAAACCGGTTATAATTAGAGAAAGACAGTCCTTAGATCTCGCGTTTGTATACGTGCATTTCGCGTGTAATAATTCCCGGAGTAAGACATCCTTGCTTCAGCGCTTCAGAGTTACTGACCTACAAACACGATATCGATTTTCTCAAACGATTCAAGTCCATTGCGCTGGCGCTTCGATCAACCACTGCAGCGAGCATAACACTCGCGCTACTGTACATACAGGACCGTAACTTAAATTTGTATCTCTTAGGTAAGGAATAGATGTAAAATACTATCTTGTGTTCACAGAAGCGACTTCGTACCCAGTGACCCCAGGACACGGACCAAGAGATTCTCCGATACACCTTTGTTAATTACCTTTGTTTGATTTTATTTTATTGTAAATATTTGATAATATACGTGTTAAAAATGCTTTACAATTTTTATTTAAGGTGACAGTGTTAAGCCCATCCTGTACTTATCACGAACCACACCCCGTTTATAAAATAAACCCGATTGAGCAAAGCCGAGGCAAAGTAAAACCGCGTTGGGTTACCAAACCAGAAGGGCGCAATACTTACATAAGTAGCACCGAAACGTAGATCACCTAGTAGAGATAAATCAGATAATAGGGGGCAATATACATATATGACACCTAAACGTGGGGCTCGAAAAACACTGAACACCTTAAATAATTTTCCGTTTACAGATTCCAAAAGGACCGCAGAAGTACCAGTAATCACATATTTTTGTTTTCCAGAGACACTAATCTGTCTGTTACAGGATGAGTATACCGAGGGACTCTGAAGATACCGACACAAGAGTGGGATGGATTTACCATCTCAAGAAGGATGAATTAGCAACCGAAGCTAGGAAATATAAATTAGAGACAGGAGGAATGTAGATGCACTTCGTGCCAGGATAATAAAATACATACGCACCGGAGAAGGACAAGTAACCACACTAACACCAGAAAGACTAACATTAACCGCTCCGATACCGCCACCACCAGCTGGGGAACACCTAGACATTACCGGAACCAGACGCGCCGATATTTGCGATAGAATACGCAAATGGGGTGTGAAATACGACGGTATCAGCGATCCGATATCTTTCTTGGAAAGAGTAGAGGAACTACAAACCTGCTACAACATCACCGACCGTGACCTATTACTCGCCCTACCGGAATTATTAAAGGAAAGCACCCTGTTATGGTACAGAAACCATCAACAATCCTGGACGACTTGGAAAGATTTCTTGGTCAGTTTTAAAATACAATTTTTACCACCGCGACATCAATTTCAATTAGAAGAGGAAATCCGAAATAGATTGCAAAAACCCCGAGAAAAGCTACGGAATACGTAACCGCCGTCCTGACCTTAATGCGACGCCATGGAAACATGTCGAGAGAAGGACAACTACAACGTATGTATGACAACCTGAGGGTGGAATATAAATATTACATCCGCCAGAGAGATTTTAAAGACCTGACCGAGCTTCTCGAGTTGGCTACCCAATTCGAAATGCTGCCTTCGAAGACACACTCGCCGTCTCCCAGTCCAAACCGCCAGAAGGTACACTTTAGTGGTCTAACACCAGCACCCGACACACCAGCACACCGTCCCCGTGAAATCAACACCACTACAACCGTTCCAACACTTATCACCACCCCGTATGACCGCTCCACCGTCTGTTGGAGATGTGGAAAAACCGGACACTTCAAAGAAAGGTGTAGAGAACCGTTTAAAGCTTTTTGCTCGAGATGCAGCAAAGAAGGTGTATTATCGCGCGACTGCCCCTGTCCGCGGTCGGAAAACTTCAGACGCCGGTAAAGGGACACCAGGAACTTTTTACTACCCCGGCTCTTACACCTGGAAACAAAACAACCGCCAGCGAGTGGACCACTTGGCTACAAACCGTAGCACAGTTTACACGAAGGAAACCAGATAAAAGATTAGATCGTTCCTATGATGATAGACTCTTCCTAGAGATTATGGTCTTTAACAAAACCATCAATGCTTTAATTGATACCGGAGCATCCCGAACATATATAGGCGAGAAAGTAAAGAATTTACTAATTAACAACCATATATATCCGAGCACGCTAAAAGCTGCAACTGTACGTCTTGCCGACAGTTCCAAGACTGAAACCCGCGGCTTGTACATTTTCCCCGCCAAGATAGGCAGGAAAACTCTCCAGTTACCGGGCTATTACATACCCCAACTGTCCACCGACATTGTGATTGGATTAGACGCGCTGGAACATCTTCAGGCCACTCTACACATACACCAGAAACAACTAGAAATCGCCGGAATACGTATCCCCTTGCAAAGTTCCGTACAAGGAGGATTGAGTGGAATACATGGACCAGACGTAGACCAGCTGCCCGAGTTAAATGAATTCCTGGAAACCGAGATGAGGAAGTTCACAAAGGTAACAGGAAAAGCCAAGGATGTTATACATAAGATCACACTCGTGCCCGATGCTAAACCGATCAAACAGCGATACTATCCCCGCAATCCAGCAATGCAAGAACTTATCAATCAAGAGGTTGATAATATGCTCGCAGAGGACATAATAGAACCGTCCCACAGCCCGTGGAGTTCTCCCGTAGTGTTGGTTAAGAAACCAACTGGTTCATATCGATTCTGCGTCGACTTTCGAAAAGTTAACCAGGTCACCATCAAAGATGCATACCCGTTACCATATATTCAAGGCATCTTAGACCAGTTGCGAGAAGCAAGCTATATCAGTACCTTAGACCTGAAACAAGGATACTGGCAAATTCCGCTAGAAGATGGAAGTAAATCCATCACTGCTTTTACAGTACCGGGCCGTGGACTATACCAATTCAAAGTTCTACCGTTTGGACTTCATTCCGCCCCTGCTACATTCCAGAGATTCCTAGATTCTATTATTGGTCCAGAACTGATTGGACGCGCTTTTGTATATCTAGATGATATCATAGTCCTGGGAAAAACATTTCAAGAACACCTGCATAACCTACGGAAGTATTCAAGAGACTACGTGATAACGGACTTCAACTACAACCGGACAAATGCTACTTCTGTCAGACCCAACTCAAATATTTGGGACACGTCGTCACCGCAAAAGGAATTTTACCTGATCCAGACAAAATCGACGCAATTATCCAAATACCCGCTCCCCGTACCGTTAAGCAACTCCGTCAATTTTGGGACTGGCATCGTGGTACCGCAAATATGTTAGCGGCTTTGCGAAACTAAGTCAACCGCTCACCGAACTCTTGAAAAAGAACACCAGATATCAGTGGACCGACACACAAAATCACGCCTTTGAAGCCATTAAACAAGCATTGACCGCCCCCCCGGTATTAGCCTGTCCGGATTTTAATCAACCTTTTGTATTACAAACCGACGCCAGTACCACCGGAATTGGAGCCGTGCTAACACAAGGACAAGCACCGAATGAACGAGTGATAGCGTACATCAGCAGGGCATTGAACCCCGCGGAAAGGAATTACTCGACGATTGAACAAGAGTGTTTGGCCGTAGTATGGTCCATACAAAACTAAAAAGTTACCTAGAGGGTTATAAATTCACTGTGTTAACCGATCATAGAAGTCTCAAGTGGCTTCGCACGCTAGAGAAACCGACATCCCGTCTAGCCCGCTGGATAATGGAACTACAACAGTTCGACTTCCAGGTGGAGTACCGTAAAGGGCACTGAACAATGTGGCCGACGCGCTATCTCGCTTATACGAGGATTATAAAGTAAAAGCCGACCTGTCTCCATTAGAGGTGGAGGAACCGAAGAAATAACCTGTCCGTGGTATAAATACTTGATACAACAAGTCCGAGAACACCCTGATCAACACCCACGATATAAAATAGAGGAAGGTCAACTATTTAAATCATTCCCTGATCCGACACCCGAAAAAGAGATGGGAAGCCATCCTAGTTGGAAAATTTGTATACCGCTAGAAAAACGCCGAGATATCCTGGAAGAATGTCACGATGTCCCCACCGCAGGACACCTAGGAATTGCGAAAACGCTATGCCGCATATACCGCAATTACTACTGGCCCACCATAAAATCCGACGTGATAAAATACGTGAAAACGTGTATAAGTTGTCAGACTTATAAAGGTAGCACGCAAAAGCCGCAAGGAGAAATGTACTTTTCGCGACCTGGACATCCGTGGAATAATGTAAGTACCGACCTTATCGGACCGCTGCCGCGTTCCAAGAAAGGATATAAATTCCTGTTAGTTTTTCAAGACCGGTTAACTAAGTGGGTCGAACTTAAACCGCTCCGTAACGCTACCAGTCCGCCGATTATCCAAGCGTTAAGAGAACAAATAATATACCGCTTTGGAACTCCCCGACACCTGATCTCTGATAACGGCCCACAGTATACCAGCAAACTATTCCGCACGTTCTTGAAGGAGCATGGAATCAACCATCGTTCTACTCCACCATACTCCCCGCAAAGGAGATCTCGTATATCGTAAAACACATTACCTGTCAAGCAAAGCGAAAGAATTTTCCGCGAAATTAGCGAAAAAGTATGCCGGTCCTTACCTTGTGTATAAAATAAAATCGCCCGTAATTGTCGAGCTCCGAGAACCCGGTAGTAGGAAAAGCGCGGGAGAAGCGCATGTAAAAGATTTGAGGAATGCGACTGACGTCACCGATCAGACTAGACCAGCAACCAATGGTAACGTTGAAAGTTTAACGGCTATTAAAACCCGCGTATTCGAAATCATATAAAGAAAAAAAAACCCGAAGTGCTATCTTCCACGACATGGCACCCTTTAAACCCTACATCCGCCGAAAGCTCCTTTACGAATCTCGCCCTGGCAGCCACACCAATACCGCATACCCGGGACCGAAGGCCTGGAAGCAGCCTTCGTAACGCGTCGCAGTTCTCCGGACCGGGACCGATCGCCGCCGCCTGCTCCTCATACACCGCCCCAGGACCGTCCGGTATAGATACGGCCTACTATTGGTCGCCACCCGGCTCCACCCCGACGGTAGACCCAAGACACCGGACACACCGGAACATTTGCGCCGGACAATTGAGGTCACCGGAGGAATAAGGGACCTGTACATACAGGAAAGACCCGAACCGGCCCGCCTTATGCCACCGCCCCCGGAAAGCCTGAACCGCCGCCAGCGACGCAATCGCCGCCGCGTCAGCGTCATCTTGCCTGATGGCGGGAGAGTGAAGGTCAAGAGGACGGATCTTTCGCAAGAGGAGGAAAGGGTGGTATGTAAAGAACCAGAGTCTTGTACTTATATGTTTTAGAATAAATTATGTATGGACCATCCTGTATGTACGATTTCATAAGTTTACGCGATATTGCACAACCAATAATTTATTCATCACCGCTGACGTGTAGTTCTAAGAAACCGTAAGTTTCTGCACGTCAGAACGATTTTAACCAATCGCATAATGGCATCCCCCGCACGGTAGCCACGAAACCGCCCACGGATGCACCTTTATAAACTCGCGACGCGCATAGTAAGGGAGTTGAATCTCAGTAGATTCTCGTCAAGCCGTTCCAGAAACCAGTAGCCGCAGCCGCTCCGTTTGCTTAGTATAAGCACCGACCTGATAGCACCGTACCGTTGACCGTTCCAGAAACCAGTAGCCGCAGCCGCTCCGTTTGCTTAGAGTAAGCACCGACTTGTTGTTCGTCGACGAAGAGTCCGTCGCGATCGGGCAACCTAAAGTTCAAATTCTGTACTGCTATTTAATAGACACGTAAGTTGTAAAGTTATACATTCTGACAATTTACACTCAAACACTACAGACCGTAAATAATTCCGGGCTGAGCTCCAGGAGTTATACTACACAGTATACCTAGAGTAGTACGCAGGGTAACCCCGCCGTAATACCAACTACACTAACACCTAGAGTAGCACGCAGGGTAGATCCCATCGTCACTCTCCACCACAAAGTATACCTAGAGAAACGCAGGGGTAACCCCCGCCGGATCTCGCAAAAACACTTGAGGGTGAAGGGTTGTTACAGGGCTGTAAAGACCTACGACCTTTCTCTCAGTATATACAGTAAAGACAGGCCGTCGCCTTCGTCTTCTGGACATTACTGAAAGCCCGCTCAAAACTCACACACTTACTACATACAGATAACACGTAATAACCATACACGGTGTCTTTGAATTGCAGAGGAATACCTCCATAACCTAAAGTATAAATTAGTAGTCAATATAACCATCGTAAATACCTGGTGCGAGAACGTTTGTAAATAAATTAAAGAGTACGTAGATTATTAGATCTTTACGTAAACCGATTAAAGTAATATTAAGTATTTCGTTCCCTTGTTTAATTATCAATAATTAAACTTAGTATAGAGACCAGTAATTCATTTAGTTAGATAAACAATCTAATTGTCTGCATTAAACCGGTTATAATTAGAGAAAGACAGTCCTTAGATCTCGCGTTTGTATACGTGCATTTCGCGTGTAATAATTCCCGGGAGTAAGACATCCTTGCTTCAGCGCTTCAGAGTTACTGACCTACAAACACGATATCGATTTTCTCAAACGATTCAAGTCCATTGCGCTGGCGCTTCGATCAACCACTGCAGCGAGCATAACACTCGCGCTACTGTACATACAGGACCGTAACTTAAATTTGTATCTCTTAGGTAAGGAATAGATGTAAAAATACTATCTTGTGTTCACAGAAGCGACTTCGTACCCAGTGACCCCCAGGACACGGACCAAGAGATTCTCCGATACACCTTTTGTTAATTACCTTTGTTTGATTTTATTTTATTGTAAATATTTGATAATATACGTGTTAAAAATGCTTTACAATTTTTATTTAAGGTGACAGTGTTAAGCCCATCCTGTACTTATCACGAACCACACCCCGTTTATAAAATAAACCCGATTGAGCAAAGCCGAGGCAAAGTAAAACCGCGTTGGGTTACCAAACCAGAAGGGCGCAATACTTACATAAGTAGCACCGAAACGTAGATCACCTAGTAGAGATAAATCAGATATTAGGGGGCAATACAATAATTTTATTTTCTTATTTTGATACGCACAACCATCGGTCCATATTATAACTCTTTGCGGTACCATCTGTCCGATTTCCTTCAAGATAAATTTAATAGTTATGGTGCAAAAAACGTCACCCACCACCCTGATTCCAAACATAACACGACACGTGTACACGAGTTGTGTACTTTTAATTTTGTTTTGTAATAATTGGCTGAAGGATTTAGACGGGGCGAAAGTAGTACAGCTTGTAAATCGACTGTGTAGCATCTGATGTTTTTATTTTCCAGAGCTAAGGATTTATCAGACTCGTTTTCCGCGTTCGCATCGTTCTTTTTTTTAATACGTTTGTGAAAAATTTCTTCATTAAGTGATCTGTTTTTTTGCATAGCGCACTCATTGCACTGATCTTTTTTGGCGTGTAAATATCTAGATTCAATTTTTTATCAGTATTTTGAAATGTACTCCACGATACCTTTCTTTATTTTCAGAACCACATTTTTCTAGATATGAGCGATTCATGTCTCGAAAGCTGTAAAAAACTTTTGGCAGAATGTTAAACCAGGTCTCTAACTCTTTTGACATAGTTGCACCTTTCTGGTTATTTAAATACGTTTCAGACGACTGCGGCTGTTCAACCTTCGCGGTCCATAATCGTGAGAATTTTTCCCCTATACTTAAAGTGTTCCAAACTTGTTTTTTTATTTCATTTTTAGTTGTTTCTTCAATTTTTTCTTTTTTTGCCGTAAAATAAAAGCGAAAGCTCTTCTTAAGTTTTCACTATCAACTTCTTTATATTTTGGGGAAGTTGGCAAAACGTTTTCGGTTTTTTGGAATCTCAACTTGTTTTATTTCAGAAATTTGTGAATAGCAAGCTGCGTTCTTCATCACTGATTGCACCGCACTTAAAGGCTGTTTTTGGCCCACCCTTTTGAGTACGTACACTATGCCCACCACAGATCTTCCGAGTCACTACTGATGTCATATAGTGAATGTTCAATGTTATTTAGATGTCCAGCCATCGTCATATTATCACAATCTACATTTTGTCTCAAGGCTGATCGTATTGACACAATGTTCTCATTTCCAGCTATCTCTATGCCCGAAGGCTGTCTCAACAATAATTCTGCGTGTTCTAGAATTGGTGTTTCAACAGTCAAAGTATTATTAACCTCAGCAATATTGAGTTCTATTTTTGAATCAAATATTTTGAAAAGTGACCTCAAATGGATGCTCTAAGAGTTCAAGTTCCGTTGCAGTCTCAGGTTCAACTTGTAACGCCATAATAATGTCAGTGGTTCCTTCAACTCCACAGGTTACTTGAGGTCCTGAAGAAAATAATCATTTTTAAAATGTGATAATTGTTAATCCTCCTCAGCAAAATATCATCTCCACTCCACACCTTATTGCCGACGATTTTCAATCATTTTGATAACTTTTTAAAGTAATCTGTAATTGGCCGTATGTCAAAACCGCTACTCAGGATTGCCTGGTATGTCAAAGATTTATGTACCAAATTTCTATTTAATTAATAATAAATAAACAGTATCTTATTAAAGCTGTCAACGTTGAACAAATAATTAAATAATTAAAAATTAAGAAATTCTTGACATACGATCTACTGCATTTACCACAACAACAATATATATATATATATATATATATATATATATATATATATATATATATATATATATATATATATATACACACACACAAGTTAACTTAAAAGTGATTTTATCTAGAAAGGGAGCACATTAAAATTTATAAACGCTGCATCTGATGAGATATTTTATTAACTAAAGTGAGTACTACCTAGATGAATAATAATATCTAACTTAGAATTTAGATTTACACTCATGCCTCTACGATCTTGTTAGCTCACAAACTATCTGATGCATTTACATGTTTCACGTCTAACAAGACAGAGTCTAATACTTCATCGCACGGATAAATTATATGAGTATGAACCAACATATTAACAAGCTTGCAGTTATTGTTAGTCATAGTAAATAATTAAATTATATTAACTTTCAAGTAATTTTACTTTTTGGTATTGCTGGTCCTCTTAGAAGAGAAGAACTTTATAGAGAAATTGATGACATACACGATTTGGAATCAGTTACAATAGTGAATCTTCGGGTTACCAAAACCAATGTAACAAGAACATTTGGATTTATATAGAAAATATGTAGCCCTGCATCCTAAAATTATTCAAAACATTTTTTTTCATCAATTATTAATCTGGCAGATGTACTAAACAAGTTGTGGGAATTAATAAAATCGGACAAGCTCCAAGTGAAATTGCCGCTAAATATACAGGGCATCTCCTTCCCTTTTAGTTGAGTCTGGACCAAATTTGTTGACTCTCAAGTAACATGGGAGTTGGAAATCATCCACCGTAGCGGAATGACATATTGAGAACTCTGAACAAAAAAAAAAAAACGATAGCGGTAATAAAATTTTAAAAATAGGTTCTAGATATAACATTACAAACCAAATTGAAAGTAATCCAACAGGTATAAGACTCGAAAATTTGTATAATTGTACAATATCGATTAATATGTATTATAATAAAGAAAATTGACATCATATTTATGTAATAAACATTTTCATTTTAAAGTCGTAGGAAAAATATAGTGTGCAACATATGCGTGAAGTCTTTTATGCATACACACAATATACTATTACTCTCCTGTATACTATACATAGTATATATTTATAGTATCGCGATCAAGAAAAAATTCGAACACGGGATTTTGACGGATCTTAACGTTTTTGAGGGTACTTCCATTTTCACCATTTTTGGCATAATGTCTGTGTGTGTTAGCGTGTGTGTGTCCCCGTCTGCGTCCGCGTCTGCGTGTGTGTTGCGTCCGCGTCCGCGCCTGCGTGTTCGTGTTCGTGTGTGTGCGTGCTTGTGCGTGTGCGTGTGCGTGTGCGTGTGCGTGTGCGTGTACGTGTGCGTGTGCGTGTACGTGTGCGTGTGCGTGTGTGTGTGTGCGTGTACGTGTGGGTATGCGTGTGCGTGTGCGTGTACCTGTGCGTGTGTGTGCGCGTGTGGGTGTTCGTGTGCGTGTGCGTGTGCGTGTGCGTGTGCGTGTGCGTCTGCTTGTTCGTGTGCGTGTGCGTCTGCGTGTTCGTGTTCATGTGTGTGTGCGTGTGCGTTTTCGTGTGCGTGTGGGTTGCGTCTGCGTCTGCGTGTGCGTGTGTGTGTGCGTGTGCGTGTGGGCCTGCCTGTTCGTATGCGTATGCGTGTGCGTGTTCGTGTGCGTGTGTGTGCGTGTACGTGTGGGTATGCGTGTGCGTGTGCGTGTTCGTATGTGCGTGTGCGTGTGCGTGTTCGTGTGCGTGTGTGTCCGTGTACGTGTGGGTATGCGTGTGCGTGTGCGTGTGCGTGTGCGTGTGCGTGTGCGTGTGCGTGTGCGTGTGCGTGTGCGTCTGCGTGTTCGTATGCGTGTGCGTGTTCGTGTGCGTGTGCGAGTGTGTGCGTGTACGTGTGGGTATGCGTGTGCATGTGCGTGTTTGTGTGCGTGTGCGTGTGCGTGTGCGTGTGCATGTGCGTGTGCGTGTACGTGTACGTGTACGTGTACGTATACGGTGTACGTGTGCGTGTGCGTGTGAATGTGTCTAGACATGATAGCGGTTAGACCGCTTGACCTGGTGTGATGAAATTTGGCATAAGGATATTACAGCAAAATAGTAAATCCTTATCAATTTTTGAGATATGTAGGCCCACCGAAACTATTTGTTAACCTTCACAGTTTTCAATTTTTTTCAAGTAAACTAGTCGCTTAAATAGACCTATCAGTTAATTTCTTACATGCATGAAAGACATTGAAAAACTATAAAATATAAAATTTCAAGCTGATCCAAGCACTAAAAACGGTATTTAAATAAAAAATTACTCTTATATAAATTGAGACTTTTAACCAGATTTTTACTGCGATCCTGCAACATCAACAAGAAGCGTGAAAAACACATATGCGTAGCTTGAGCTTGATTATCGCCAAAAATGGTACAGATTAAGAACCTGTAACAATTTAATAACATGCTAATATACGTTAAATATAAACTGATAGCCATACGATCGGACTGGTATGGTAAGGCAAGGAATGAGAGTTCCAACCCCCTATGAGGAAATTACATTTTTTGTGAAAATATTGTTTTCAAATTTTATTTTAATGTGCATTTACATTTTAAAACCGCGTACCTATTCAAAATTTTGTACAAGCGTTCAAATTAGAAACTACTTATAATAGTATATTATGAAATTAGTTTATAATGCAAGAGATTATGGCTCCGCTTAAGCAATAATGGAAACGAATGCCATAATCCCGCATTATAAACGAATTTTTTATGCTATTTTATCGTCGAACTAGTCACATTGAGACAAAATTTAAATGAAATAATAATTTCAGATCGTTACAAAAAAAAATATCATTTCACAGGAGTTCATGAACGGTCTTATTATAGATGCCATGGTTTTGCATTATAAGTGTCATTTATTTTTTATAAATAAACAAATTTTGCAAAAATGGATTCAGACGTGGATGAAGAAATCCTTAAAAAAGCAGAAGAAGCTGAGTTCAGTCTTATACCAAAAAAGTCCGAAATCATTTAGAAGAAAGAGTTCGACAGATTTATTGAGTGGTTGCGCAAGAATAATACGAAAACTGTTACAGAGAAGGTTTTGCTTGCGTATTTCAAAACTTTCGGCATTCTTGGAAAACTGTTCTATTGGGTACATACCAGAAAAGTAATTAGTGTTTTCAAAAGAGCACCCAACGGCAAATACGTATGAAGGTACATTTTTACTTTTAAGATTTAATAAATATGATTAAATTTTAGGTAGTTGCAATATTTGGTGTATTTGGCGATTGTAGACGCATATAATTGTACAATCTGTGTGTTGGGGATATTAAAGAAGAAGGTTCTGTCTTTGTGGTTTATATTAAAAATATCAAAACACATAGACCCAGGGTTCTTACCATATTAAACGATGACAGTAGAGTAAATTATATTTACCTTGTTAAGAATTATATGAGTTTAAGACCGAAGCATGTGAAGATTGACAAATTTTTTGTATTCTACAATGGGTGTAAATGTACCTGTAATCCTATTGGCATTAACAGATTTGGTCAGATTCCTCGACAGATTTCCAAGTATTTAAATATTCCCAATGCCAATCAATACACAGGACATTCACTTCTGCCCCAATCTTGGCAGACAGTTTTTTCTCAATTTTTGCCACCCTTATTTGTGTTCAATTTCTGACATTCATCCTAAAATTATAATATATTCTTAATATCTGTCCTTTGTTAGTACCCTACCTTTATAACCCTTCGAATTATAAATCCTTTTCCTAAATATCCCTTTTAATCAATAAAATATCTAATGATTTTTAATCAAAATTATAGGTTATATTTATGTCTGCATTTTGAATAGTTTAAATGCGTTTACCTTGAATTGCGATTCACGAATTATCAATGGCCAGTTTTAAATTTTGATCAAATTTCGCCATAGGCGTACCCATTTTACTTTCCCGGTGAGTACGTAATCCCATCTAGTATTTTTGGTGTTTGCCTTTTAATTAATCTCATTTATTTTGTGGTGTTTCATGTTTACATTTTACTCTTTCCCTTTTATTAATATTTATACCTATATTTTCTTGTTTTACCTAACTTAAATAAATTCACGCCACTGTTGTGTAAATTCTGTCGGTATTTCCATATTCTCAAAATCTTGGATAATTTTCCCGCTCATCGGAATCCTTCTTCTTCTTACTTATAATTCTATCCTTGTCGTTCGGCCAACAACCAGTCAAATTCGTTTGAAAAATCAAACATGATCATTTTTTTTATTTACGGAATTCACGTAATTTTACTATAATTCGGTAAGATATATCGAGTCTAGTTCGAGGGGTATTAGTGGTTTAACGCACCCTTTTCGTCCAATATTTGGGATTTAACCCCACAACCCGCTACCTATATAAGTGCTACTGTTATCCTGTAAGGACCAGAGCTTTCCGCAATTGGGATTTTTATGGTAACGGCGTTGCTAGACCTAATCACGTTGATCCTCCAAAACGACTTTTTTTTGCAAGTAGGTTTAACACAGTGTTTTCCACATTCCCATGTAAATTACCTTTCAAATTTTGCACACCTAGATTTTAACAAAAAAAAAGAAAACCAGAAACAAGCCTATGTGTTAATAAAAATATATATTTTATTTAATTCTACAATTGTTTCTTGCAAGGCCATCCAACATCTTGTAAGTAGCCAATTATCGATAATTTGAAATTATGCCTATTCTTCCTCTAGGGCCTTTTTTTTCTCCTTCCTCGTCGTACTCTACGTTGCGATCGCCGCTCATCATCGCCTAATAAAAAAAAAACAATCATCCCTTCACATTTATCATTTCATCAAGCAGTATCATCTATCATCCTCTGATCATTTTTTGTTAGTAATATGTAATATAAAGTAACTCACCCGTTATTTAATTGGGCCCAAAAGTAACCCATTAATTTTTTTCTAAGATCAAAGCAGGCGTTTACTTTAAGTTAAAATATTAATTAGTTGGTTTATGTGTGTAAACTCGAGATCTCGGGGAAGGTACCTTTAATTTTATTTGTTAATACATATTGTTTTTGTTACGCCAATCAACCTTCCGATTATTTAATTATTGATATAACTTTCACCTTTTTTTATCTATTATTTTTTTAAATAAATAGCAATTTTCTATTCATATACTTCCTTCCTTTCACGGTCCTCCTTTACCATCTGGGAATTTTTCTGACTTGGAATTACGGCAGATAAGTGCAACAAGTTAGTGGCGCCTCCTGACCTTACCTTATTAAATGGTCTACCCATTGTGAACTCACTCCCATTCCACCGTGAGCAGCTGGTTTGCCGTAGGACCCTCTTCCTCTTTTCGACCGTAACAACAAGAAGAAAATTGCCAAAACCTTAGGATCTAGTAGCGTACAACAAATGAGTAACCGAGAAATATCTATATGAACATCTTCAAGCAGTTTAAACGAATGCCTTCTTGAAACATCTGGGGGAATTTTAATTACCGGAAATTCCAATTGCACCATTAATATTAACAGCAAACAATAATTTCTTTAATATTATATTAATTACAGATCATATTCTAACTAGTATTAATGTACATAAATAATTTGTTCAATTTTTTTGTTTGTATTTCGTCGTCAAGACGACTTTATGGCACAACATTACAGCACGCATGCCATAAATTGACAAATTATTAACGATTTTAACATAAATAACCAAGACATTTTATTGCTAGTTGACGTCAATAGTAGATTATGAAACTAGTTTATAATGCAAGGGATTATGGCATGAGTGATTTTTACCGCCTGAACGAAGCGATGGTGGTAATATTACGAATGCCATAATGGCGAATTATAAACGAGTTTCATACGCTATTTTATCGTCGATTAGCAGAGTTTATTTTTCCTATTTTCCTTCATTAAAAATATCCGGAAATTCTAATTGTACTATTAATACTAAATGACTAAAGTTCCCGTATCTACTTCGTTACTAGGACGACTTTATGGCACAACATCATGGCACGATGTGCCGGAAAGTGATAGATTATTAGTGATTTTGACATTCATAATCATAGCACTCTGATACTAGTCGACGAGAAATGTATTTTATCGCCTTTTTCACGCTTTTGTGGTGATTGGAGTTGTAATGTAGATACCACCAGGCATACACCTGTCGGGAAAGTGTTGTTATTTCTGTATACAAGTAAATCCAGGAATGGCAGTTTTTGTTCCAACTCCAATTCAATTGTGAGTTTTGTGGAGGGCGTGCGGCTGTTTAGGTGATCTAGGAATTCATCCAGCTTGTGTTTTCCGTGTCGCCAAACTACGAAGGTATCGTCCACGTGCCTAAAGTAACATCGTTGGTTTTCCTTGAATTCGGATATCGCTTGGTTTTCGAAGTCTATATATATATATATATATATATATATATATATATAACAAAATAGAAAATTACATTTTATTAAAAATCGGTGATGCTTTGGAATCATATAAACAAACAACATGCGCATCTGCATTATTTGTCATTGTTGCTTGACGTCGACTGATTTTGAAAGTAGAAATGGTATGATGGTTAAGCTAATAATGGGTTTTAAGAGAATAAAATGCTGCTGCGTCGGCAGATATTATTGTTATAATTTTCCGGAACCAGAATAATCGAAGAAATTGTTCAAGTGAATCACCATTTACTGCTAAACAATAACCCAATCTGTAGTAAAATTGCCGTCTAACTTTGGCTAAATGAAAATGCGATATTTTCTTACACTCAGCTTTTAAATCTTTTATACACGGTGTTTCAAAAGTGTCTGTCAAAATTTCTTCAAGGTATTTTGTGTGTGAAGTTCAGCTAATTTTGTCAAATGAAGGTATGGTCCAAAGACATTTTCAAGATACAGGGTGTTGAAATTTCGAAAAAAAGGAACTATACACACGGACAATCTGATATTATGTAAATTACCCACACCTTGCGATTTTGTGATTTGACGGCTTATTTCCAAGATAAACAAGCAAATTTGATTTCATGTACTTCATAGCATACACCACTGGTTCACCATTTCGAACTGAAAATCTGTGAAGATGAGGAAAACATCAATTCAAAAAGTGTCATCCAAAACATACTTATCCATTTTAATTGAAAGTTGTGGGCAAGATATATCCAAAAATTGACCTGTTTAAGAAAATTCAAGGGGCTCTGCTGCCGATGTCTGCTAAATATTTAAATATTCGTAAATTTAAATTCAATAAAATTGTTTTAAAGTATTATATATATATATATATATATATATATATATATATATATAAAACATGGTATTTGATTTGTATTTTCTATTTTTTATTATTTTTTCATAAATTCCAATATGACATTTATGTATTTTAGTATTTATGCGCTTCTTAACTGTCAAAAAAAAATTCAAGTCTAATTTCGCCTAAGATACCCCGCATTGGCAATTCATTATCCCTCTATCCATCCTCCTAAGTGTTCCTGAGTGCTTTAGCACGATAGGCCTTATTTAGCCTGTTCAGGTCCACAATCATAAAAAAAAAAAACAGAAAAATGTCCGAAATTTTTTTTCGTTACCACACTAACGTTTCGTAATAACATTTGTTTGGCCATGAAATGGAGGCGTGAAATTTTCGTTTGGTATCTTCCTAGTGCTTAGATTACTACCGGAAAATTTTTCTAGTTTAAGAACGTTTTGAAAATTATCCTCCTCAAAATATTCGTGAATGAACAAATTCAAATTCAAATTTCTCACTTAAAAAATTTTAAAAGTAATTAATTTTTATTTGGCAATATTATTATTTAGAGACATGAGAAAGGAAAGGTTAGTTTACCATGAATATTTCAAAAATTATATCACGTTAAATTTTTTGTCATTCTGTAAGGTCGTGTGAAGTGATGTTTTACTTGTTTAATTATGATTTGAACAGGCAGTAAACAAAATATCAAGTCCATGCAATGTGATTATTTGGACGTAAATATTTCCACTTATGAATATCGTCCAGGGTGCCCTGGAGGATGAATACTTCCGGAAATATTTTGGGTTTCCGTGGTAACCAAACAAAAAATGAACATCTGAGTGGCTTAAAAATGATGGTGTGAAATTTTCTCTTATAATCTCCCTAGTGCTTCGATTATTTCCGGAAATTTCTTCGTGTCACGAATGTTTCGAGAATTATGCCTCGCCTTCGACTCGAGATCATTTTCTTCAAAACATTCGTGAACGAGAAGAAATTTTCGGTAATTAACCCAAGCACGTGGGAGATTCATTAAGAAAATATCCTAAGAATATCTGTTGCTGTTCACTTGTAATCTCCCTACTGCTTGGATTATTTCTGGAAAATTTTTCGAGTTGCGAATGTTTTGAACATTACCCGAGTGGAAGACACAGAACTTTCGTAAACGAGAAGAAATTTTCGGTAATTAATTCAAGCACGTGGGGGATTCAGTAAGAACAGTACCGTCTCTGGACTCACACGCCGCCAATGCGAATTGCTTTTAAGCGCTCCTGTATATTCGCACGTCGACAAAGTACTATTATTCGGTTATTTTTTGAACCAAGTAGAGTAGAGGAATAAAATGATTTTAGTAATCTCTGGAAACGTTGCTATAAATAAAAAGATTAACTTGGAGTAACACTAAATCAATATGTATATATTTATAATTATCTGTGTAGTAAATTGTAGGGTGTCTCGTTTGTGAGCAAAGATAGAAAGATGCGGTTTTCGCCACCCTGTTCTACTTTTTCGTGAAACGAAAGATGCCACAAAAACAGAATTGTCATAATCCTATTAGTATTCGAGATACAGGACGAAATTCAAAATTTGCACATTTTAAGCACCCCTCGTAACTGCTTTGCCTTGTAATTTATCGAAATGGTGAAAAGTGGGTTTTTGATACCGAATTTTCCGTAGAATTGAGTGGCGCATATAGTTTTTCCCACAAAAAGTCAGATTCTTCGTAATAAACCAAAGTTTTTTTTTTAAATAGAACACCCTGCATATTTTTTTATTCTATAATAGAGCTTACTTTCAGCTTTCAAAAAATATATATTGTGGGCATTTCTTTTGCATTATTAACTTCAAGAATTAATTTAAGAATTTGATGATATAGTTGGCCATGAAAAAACAAGGTTAAGAGTTAGGAAGTTTTATTTAAAAAGAAAAAATTAGAAACTGAACGTAATACCTACAAGTTTATAAGCCTAATACAAAGAGAAGTTCGAACTGATGGACATTTTGTCTTAATAGGGTGATCTTGTGAATGTCTGTAAGCTTCTCTAACTGCATTTGTTGAACGTTCAAGGTTATCATGTTGAGTGTGCTATATTTTATTTTGCAAGTAAGCCCATAAAAAGAAATATGAGGTTGACAAGTCCGGAGACTTAGGAGGCTATCTTATCGACCCATTAGTGCCAATCCATCTATTACCAAAATTGTTTTCCAACAACGGGCGTATAATTTGCGCATTGTAGATGGCTCCATGTTGAATGAATTATTTCAGGAACTTGAATGTCATCATAATCAAACCATTTTTAAAATGCCCAAATATCTAGGAGCGGATAAGTTCCCTTCGAAAATATAAAATTTTATTTTTGATCCTAATGTAACGCAGGAAACGTTTAGTACAAATCGTCCTTGTTGTCTTTGGGGGAATATTTGATGTCGATTTTCTTGAGACTAGAATCTGCTATTGTGCTTGTTTAATACACCTGAATTGCTAAAATGTCTCGTTTGACCATATCACATTTCTTCCCAAGTTGGGTACTATATTTAATATGTATAAGTACCAACTGGAAAATATTAATCTACGTTCAGCGTCCCCAGGATGTAGATGTTGAACAAGCCTAAATTTATATGGTTAATATTTATGGTAGCGAAGTATTCTTTGGATTCTTGTTTTCGAAACTCCAATACTGCTTTCTATAGTTCTGCAAGAACTTATAGGATTACCCTCCACACTGGCTAAAACGGTAATCTCATCATTGTTTCGATTTTATTTCTTATATTTTTTTGACCTGGGTTTAAAAAATGATCCATAATTAATTAAATTTCTTCTTAATCCATAAAGCGTGATTTTACTAGGTTATCTGCGTTTTGGAAACCTACATAGATGTAAAGTTACTTGATTATCAAAATTAATACCAAGGAAACTACATTTATCTCTTAAAATACAAATTTATTGCTGCGTCGGCGTTTTCATTACTCTGACCAAAGCAACTCAGCATATAATATTTTTCACACTTTTCAAAATTCTGATTTTTTGCGATATTTTGCACAATGAACAAACAATACGATTGTTGCACAAAAATAATTTTAATGATATTTGACAGGTCAATTACGTTTAGATCGGACCAGGCCCAGCCTACTTACAAATTTACATATAAAGTATTCTTTATAAGTTTTATTGCCATTAATATTTTTTTATGAAGCTGTAAGATACATTTTACTCACTTAAAAAAAATTTGCCAGTTTGAATATGTTTCAAAAACCATTGTAGCTAATTTGCATAATTTTTAGTTATTTTTGCATTTCTGCGTAAAAGCCCTTAGATTTATTATAATCGCGTATTTACATATTTATAATTATAATAAAGCAGTAAGAAACTAGTAGCCCATTTTTAATACTCAAATATATCTTGGAGGTTCAAGAAAATACGCGTTTATACTGAGTTTATAGGTTTCATACCCAACTATATCATCGAAATGTTAAATTAACGTAACATTCATTTTTGAGGTTAATAATGCAAAAGAAGTGTCACACAATATATATTTTTTTAAAGCTGAGAGTAAGCTCTATTATATAACAAAAATATACAGGGTGTTCCATTTAACAAAACAAAAGTTTGGTTTATTGCGAAGAAACTGACTTTTTGTGGAGAAAACTATGCATGCGACTAAATTCTACGGAAAATTCTGCATAAAACCCACTTTTCACGATCTCGATAACTTACAAGGCAAAGCAGTTGCGAGGAGTGCTTAAAATGTGCAAATTTTGAATTTCGTCCTGTATCTCAAATACTAATAAGACTATAACAATTCTGTTTGTGGCATCTTTCGTTCCACGAAAAAGCAGAACAGGGTCGCGAAAACCGCATCTTTCTATCTTTCCTCGCAAACTAGATACCCTACAATTTCAACCAAAATGGGGCACAGAGTGCCGCCTTGATATATTGTATCTTATTCTATTTGATATACATACATAGATTTATAATAAGCCAAGTAAATTCTCTTGGCAAATACTAGATCTTAAGCAACTTTTAATTAGTTTTAAACGGGGAGAATGACTTTTACCTGCTGCAACCGAAACTGGAATTGTCAATAGAATTTGCAATGAAACTTTGGAAAAATGCTATTTGCGCATGAGTATACATGTACTGTAATATTTCCGGAGGAAATCTCATAAGACAGGTATAGCAACTTGTTAGGGTCCTCGCCCCCTTGTCGGGACCCGCTTGATGATAGATAGTATTCTAATAAGGGGGGCCTTCATTCCCACTCATAAGACAGATATAGGAAATTGTGTTAGGGTCTTCGCTCCCTTGTCGTAGGCCCCTTGGCGTGAAATTTGAAATGATATGGGGACCTCATGCTATCTCATAAGACAGGTATAGGAACTTGTGTTAGGGTGTTCGCCCCCCTTGCCGTACTCCCCGCAAAATTTGATTTTGTTTGTGGCGCTATCTAGTGGTGTATGAACCAACGGTATATTTTTAAAAGTACATACAGGGCTCTGCAATCGTTAAGGCGGGAAATTTGAATTAGTGTTTTTGTCATAGAGTTCGATTACCAATAATAAAAAGATTGTTTTAATTATGAGTCATAATTAAAAGTAGTGAGTCAAAACAATCAACCAAATTCAATTAATCAAGGCAATTAATTAAATATGTTAATGCCGACTATCTTTCGGTTTTTAATTATGAGTCTTACTTCCTGTATCTAGGTTCCTCTAGCTGAAACAAGTTTCAAGTCCTAAATCGTAATTAAAACAACAAGTTTCTTTTGATTTACCAGGGGGAAATTAGAAATAGTATTCTAATAAGGACCTTTATACTATCTGATAAGACAGGTATAGGACGCCGGACCAAACGACCTATCAAATCAGCCAAAGCACATCAAACCAAATCAATCGATCTTGATCAAATCAAACAAATCAATTAATTAAATAAAATCAAATCAATTAACCAAATCAATCTGTTTTTAATTAAATTTTGTCAGCCAATTAGTTTTGGTGGAAAATTTGAAATAGTATTCCAATAATGCTACCTCATAAGACAGGTGTAGGATACAGGAACTTGCTCTCGGTTCTTCGTCCCAAAATTCCGCAGCCCATTTGTTTTAATTATGAGTCATAATTAAATTTTGTAGGTTAACTTGTTTTTCGGCAATCTTGGAGCCCATTTTGTTTTAAAATATTTTAATTATCATTTTTTCCATTTACAATAACGACTTTGGCTGTTCAGGCTTGTTTATAAATCTAGGGTCCTTTTTGATAGAGGTGTTTCTGTTAAGATAGATCTTGTGTGTAAAAAATTATAACACCTTACGGCATGTTTTGCTTGAGAGTGATGTGCTTAATTGACTTGATGGGATTAATTGATTTGTTTGATTTGATCAAGACTGAGTGCTTTGGTTTCATGTCTCGACTGATTTTATTGGTCGATTGATCGATTTGATTAATTTCTGTCTTTTGGCAACGAACGAAGGCCCGAGAACAAGTTCCGGCGTCCTATACCTGCCTTATGAGATAGTATGAGGGCCCTTTTACTAGAATATAATTTAAAATTTCCCGTGAAACACAAAAACAAAATGGGCTCCAAGATGGCCGACAAAACAAGTTAGCCTACAAAATTTAATTATGACTCATAATTAAAAACAAATAGGCTGCGAAATGTTGGGGCGAAGACCCGAGAGCAAGTTCCTGCGTTCTATATCTGCCTTATGAGATAGCATGAGGGTCCAATCGGAAATCTCCTGTTGTTATTGACGACGGGATATTTTCACATGTAATCTCCCTAGTGCTTTGATTATTTCCGGTAATGAATTCAAGCACGACGGGGATTCAGTAAGAAAATATCCCAAGAATATCCGTTGCTATTGACGACGGAAGATTTCCGATCGTAATTTCAATATATAGTCCAGTCATTTTAGCTTAAAAATGCCGTCAGTGCAAAAAAAATGGCGACAGCATTTTTTTTAATTGCTTCATTTTGTTGTTTTAAACAACATATTAAAATAGAGAACGATAGCGGCCAGACTTAAAAAATTATTCAAGGTCAAAGGTCACAAAAATAAGTTTTTTTTTTGCAAAAATCTCATTTTCTATGGGTCGGAGGTCAATTATGGCTGTTACAAGAAAGAAAGTTCATGAAATTATCTACAAAAATGTTCCTCTCATTGTTCACGTACGACGAACTGTTTGCGAAGTACAGAGTGACCAAAGTGAATGTCGAGCGCTGTATCCGTTTCCGAACCACCGTTGAGGTAGAATACAAGGCGCGTTTTTTTACATGGTATCTCCAGTAGGCCTAGTCCATGTTGAATGTAAAAAAATTAAGTTTCGATGTGTTAATTATTGAAACTGCAATAGAAGAATCAATTGTTAACGCTACTGTCATAGTAGGAGAGGACATTGATCTTTTGGTCCTTGTTGAAAGCAACATATTTTATTGCTACATTCAATAACCGGATGGGTTACCAATTCTGCTCTATTCAGCAGAGGAAAACTAAATACATTAAAAATGTTCGAAAATCGACCTTATTTGTATCAAGCTGCCGAAATTTTCAAGAAGAAGATTATTCTCAACAACTTATATTACCAGGTCCAAACATGGCTGGGAAGAGACATAGATCAAGAACAGTGGGGCTGGATCGTTAATAACATTTGTCTAGAGCTCATTACAACATTGTTACTACCTGCGCCAGACAATATTCTTAATGCCATTTTTTGTAATTGTAGGAAAGGATGCGGTCCAAATTGTGGATGCAGAAACATAGGTTACCTTCCTCTATTGCATGCGGCAACTGTCATGGACAATCATGTCCCAATACAATGCCAGAACCTTCTGCTGTTGATTGTTCTGATAGTCTTTACTCAGAGTGATATTGATCTTTTGTAACAAATATTAGCAAAAATTAGAAAGATAACGAAAATACAGACCTCCTAGAACCTGAAAATAAAATAGTAATACATGAAATTTATGAAGACCAGGACGAAACGTAATTTTTTTACACTCAACACGGACTAGGCTTACTGGGGACACCATGTAAAAAAAACGCGCCTTGTATTCTACCTATTCGGTGGTGAGGAAGTGGATACAGCGCTCGACGCGTTTACATTCGCCACTCTGTACTTCGCAAACGGTTCGTCGTGAAAAATGAATAGAACCATTTTTGTGGATAATTTCATAAACTTTCTTTTGTAACCACCTCAATTTACAAAACCTTTAAAGTCGGTGTACAAATTCTAAAGTGCTATACGTATACTTCTACAGCCATGGCTATAAATTTTAGCTACTTAACAGTTTTGGTAATAAATAGAAAATTTGGTGCCTTTTGCTCAATTGTAAATTAAAGTGGGCCAGGTCCATAAAATTATCGATTTGGCTCATTAATCAAAAAATATTTACACGTACCTAAATATGTTGGCTTTAAAATCCGGGTTGCTTCTTCCTGAAACTAATAGTTATATATTCGGACGCCAACTTAAATATGGAATAAACAAGTAAACAATTATACAATAAAGTTAAACGAAAATTTCTACAAGTTTTATTAACACAACCTATATTTAATTATAAACAGAAATGTCTTATTGCTAATGTTAGTAACGTTATAACCTAATGAATAATTATTAATTAATATTGTGAGTAATTAATGGAATCTGAATACCTTTTTCTTGGTCATACTGTAAATAACAAAATGGATGCATGTCGGCGATTTTGGAAACTGTTGCGTAATATTACTTCAGGTTGAAATAAATCTGGATTTGTATGCTTAATAATTCCCAAATAAATAAATTTCACTCTTGATCAATCGTACTAATACCGTAACTTAGATTAACGGTAAAATATTGAATGTCGTAGATGTGGTTAAACGTGTAAAGGTGAAGTTAGGGTAAAAAATAAAACGTAAACGTGAAAGTAAACTTAAAAAAAGTCTGAAAAAAAGCAAACGTCTCAAACTTTAATATAATAGTTTTTTATAACTCACCATAAAATTTAAAGCACTTTTTTTTAAATTTAATAAGCAATATTGGATGATACATTCAAATTCTTAACTCAACCAAAACGACGCTAAGGTGGTCTATTGCACATGAACATGTCTAGATTGAATGTCCAAACGAAATGCGTACGAGTTCTAATTAAAAATAATTAAATGCATGTTTTTATATAACTAGATATGCCTACAAAGAGGTGAATTATTAACAATACGTTGGAAGTTTGTTGCAAATTGACCTTCCAGCCATAGAAAACGATATTGTTGCAAAAAAAACTGATTTTTGTGACATTTGACCTTGAATAATTTTTCAAGCCTGTCCGCTATCGTTCTCTATTTTTAATATGTTGTTTAGAACAACAAAATGAAGCGATTAAAAATTGCTGCCACCATTTTTTTTGCACTGAAAACCTAAAATGACTGGACTATGTAATAATCGAACCAAAACTAAGAATATCATATTTTTCTACTACAATTTCAACACACGTCAACACTACAAACCATTCTCTTAAATCATAGTGTTAAACTTTCTCACATTATTAGATAGTATTCATAACACTTGCTTTCTGGCAACAAAAAGCAATAAGGAAATTTGAATATCAATAGAACTACTAGAAACTGCTCTGCTTATCTCTCAAGAGTTCTGCATATATGTACATCGCCCTATTCACTTCATAACAATGCATATACACTTCACAGCGTTCAAACCTTCAACAGCTGCACTTTCTGATTAATCACTAAATGCATAAACTAAAAATTAATTAGTGCACAAAAAATTCAGTACTCTCAAATAAATACATTTTGTAATTTTCGCTAAAATGTGCATGATACATCAGTAACTACAGAAACCTATTTTAATAAAAATGCAGCAGTAGCATAAAATTATCTCAAAGGTTGACCCAGTTTACTCATTCTTTTGTTTAAAATCTTTGTAATATGGAAGCGACAAGCACGTCTTACTTCAAGATACTTATTATTGATTTGTCCACAAACGATCTTCTCAAATTCCTTTTAATCACAGTTACTTTTGACAAAAATCCTTTCTAAAAATGTTAACGTAAATTATTTTATTATTTAGAACCAATTAATTAAATTTACGAAATTACAAAATAAATTACCTAAAATGAAATTGACCAAATATCTTCCTACATGCTAATAATGAAAGCTCCTTCACATTGTTGAGCTTTGAATTATGGCATCCCTTTTCAAATTGGAGATTCAAAAATTAATTGAATATTAATTGTTTTAACACTAATTTATTTAGTGGAAAAGTTGTTTTTTATTATTATTCATCTTGAAATGTATTTTGTGTAATAAATTTTTTTTTACTATTCTGAACTAGAACTAGACTGAATGCATGCAAATTGCAATGCAGCCAGGAAATGTGGTTTTGTTTTTGTTAAGTCACGTCATCAGCAGAAATTGGAATTTAGTGATTAGATCTACGGCCATTTCTTTTATCATTATTATTATCTCGAATTGTGTAATAATAAGCATATTGATTAAAATTGCATTGCAATGATATATAATCGTTCTGTGGCCAAATAACTCACTTAACATAAGGAATATGTGAGGTTGATAGTAATTACCTAAATATTAATTCCACATTAATTAATTTTAATCCATGACGGTGTCATTATGACAAATTTAGCATTGTCATTTGAATGTCATTATGGCTTTCATAATAATGAATTATGAATTCATAAAAATACGTAAATTTTATAATAAAAACTAACAAAAAAAGACGGTTAGTCACCACGTTTACTTGTATTAATTATTAATCATGAAAAAATTGATTACATTGACATTGTTGACATTAATTCCAGGGCTGAATTTAAAGAAAATGATCAATAAGGATAATTACTTCCACATCCAAGGGATGGGAAGTACCGGGTGGCCAACTAAGAACGGCCGTCGGCCATATCTCAGGAATGGATTATAGCACAGGTTCGGGAAAAAATTTTGTATAACAAAAGTGATCTCGAGAAACGCCTGGAAATTATTTTCAGAATTGTAGGTCCACCGCAAGAGGGCGTATTTGACAGTTATAATTTTAAAAAGCAAAATTTTTCAAAATTTACTCAATTAAGGGGCATAGTAAATATTATAATCAGATTCCTCGACAGATTCTGCATATTTTTTATTTGACGAGTTTTAGTCTATCTCTTCAAATAAGGGGTGGGGGAGAGTGGGAATGTTGTTTTTTTTATGATTGTGGACCTGAACAGGCTAAATAAGGCCTATCGTGCTAAAGCACTCAGGAACACTTAGGAGGATGGATAGAGGGATAATGAATTGCCAATAGATGCCTATGACCGTTACGAAAAAACGCCTTTAATTCAGGTTCTGGTTGACCGATTTTAATAAACTTGATGTTATTTGAAAGAGCTTTTGTTAAACAATAGAAAATTTGTAAATTTGAAGCAATCTGATTAATAACATAAATACTAGAGGGCGCTGTTTAATATTTTTTTAATATTGTGTTTTCTCTTTACAATTTTAAATGAAAGCATAAAAATTTAAGTAGTTCTTTAAAAAGTAGACTAAATTAGTAATAAAACAGTGAAAACTGCAAGTCGATATCTTTTTCCTATCCTGAGATATCGTAAGAAACAGGTAAATGGCGGTGATTGTTCTTCCAACGTCTAGTAGGCTAGTTCGCGTTAACGGAAATTATTAAATTTAGCCTGGATGAAAAGATCTTACATTGGTCTGCAGTAATTTAAACTGTTATCAAACTAATGTTATGGTTGCCGCTAGATTACCTAAATGTAATGCTGTCGCTACTAACAATGAGAACAAATTATAAAATAATAATGTGATAAATCTAACATTTTTTTAATTATATAAGAATGTTATATTTGTTTTCAAGCGATGTGTTAGTAAATCAAAAGCATAAAATATCAATAAAAACCGATATTTGCCCAGCAACAACAAATACAGTTTAAAATATGAATTACGATTTATTGATGACAACAAAATTAGTAAAGAGGGCCATGTAAGATATAAAATAACTTCCCTGTTGAAAACAAACAAGCTATGATTTTCATGCATATGTCAAAAATTATTCATCGTGTTGCATTTAATAGACTTTCTTTATCTTTTCGTACCAAAATCATTCTTACAAATGAAGAAGCATTTGATATGTTGGCAGTTTATTTTGAATGTATGATAAATGCAACCGTTGCTGCTAGAGTGTATGCACTGCAGTACCCAAACAGACGGGATCACAGCAGAAGAGTTTTTCTCCGACTCGCATACCGTGTACATTTACTTATGTAAATGTTAACCCTCATTCAAGGATCAGAGCTATAGCTAGAGACTTGGTATATGTCGAACCACCGTCTAAAATATTTTAAGAGAACACAGGTGACTACTTATTTATTGATACATGTTTTATTCGGTATTATAATGATAAAAATGTTTTAATTTTTTTCATTTGTCGTTATATGTTTCTCATTTTTATAGGTTGAATCACCGCCTCTAAATGGGACGTAGCTATTAATATTCACTTTTAAATGTAAGACTTCATGTACTGACCAACCGGAATCCCTTTCGGGGATAACTTATTATACACGTTTTCATTGTACCAGACACGTATATTGGTTGAAATATCAATAACGCAATTTTTTGTGGCAAAAGTCTTCAACTCAATACTATGATTTTGGGGTTGCATGAAATTACAGCCTAAGACCACATTTACCTTTATCATAGATTGCCTTAACATTAATTTCACCTTACGTGCAAAACTATTATATGTGTTTAGTAAAAATATCAAAGGGTCCTTAATGTTTGACATATTGATTATAATTCCTGTTAGCAACCTACCATAGAAACATGAGTCTAGGGGGTACCAACGTAATTTATGCATACCTTTTTTATTGACAATTCCACTACCAACTTTCCCTGAAGCGTTCTTTAACCGTCTCAATCTAACCAGATAGCACTTGAGCAATGCTAAATTGCTCTCAAGCTTAAGCAAGCTTTCATTGGTCTCATAATAAATTTTATGTTTAATTATATCTTGCAATAGCTTGATATTGGTGTTAACTATACGGATGTGCCTGGCCAATTCCTTTTTTGTTTTCAATAAAGGAACAATGCGCTTTGTTAAATTAACCATCTCACTACTACTTGGCATACTCATAGCTAGCAATATGAAGCACACATGTAACAATGAACTTTTAACAAATTGCTCTTCACAACGGTTCTAGTCACGATTGTAAAAATATAATGCACAGACAGATTAAGCAATAATAGTTACTCTTTACGTTTAACAAATTGCTCTCCGGTTTACAATAAAACTTCTAGTCACGATTGTAAAAATATGATGCACACACTGGTGATTAAGTAATAATAGTTGCTTTTTACTTTAGGTAATTTGTTGTTGTGACGATTGTAATGTATCGACTGACGTGGGACTGTTCTTTATCTACTTATATAGAGATAAGTTCGGGTAAGGTCGGATAAGTTCGGATCACCTTTTCAAAAGCTACGACTCAGCAATGAATCGTCTTTGTTCTCACCTTGAAAATTGTAAGCATAGACTTTGAAGCGTTGACAATGGATCACCTTTGTTCTTGAAAGAGATGTATTTAGAATCTATTTTTATAAATCAACCAGAACAATGGATCGTGTTTGTTCATTTCTCAAAGGTGTGACCTTGAAAATTGTAAGCATAGACTTTGAACCGTTGACAATGAGCCCTCTCTGTTCTTGATTTTTCTCAGAATTGAGATGTAGATAACAATCTATTTTTATATCTCGACCTGAACAATAGATCGTCTTTGTTCTCTCGTGTGACCTAGAAAATTGTAAGCATAGACTTTGAAGCGTTGGCAATGGATCGCCTTTATTCTTGATTTCTCAGAATCGAAGTGTATTTAGATAACAATCTATTTTTTTTTATAAATCAACCAGAACAATGAATCGTCTTTGTTCTCTCATGTGGCCTTGAAAATGATAAACATAGACTTTGAAGCGTTGACAATGTCCCGCCTTTGTTCTTGATTTCCTAGAATTGAGATGTATTTAGATAACAATCTATTTTTTATAACTCAACCAGAACAATGAATCGTCTTTGTTCTCTCATGTGGCCTTGAAAATTGTAAGCATAGACTTTGAACCGTCGGCTTGAACAATGCATCGTCTTTGTTCTTGATTTCCTAGAATTGAGGGGGAAACGGTTGCGAAACAGCTATCTGTTTTGGGAAACGGACCCCCTGTTTTAGGAAACGGCTACCTGTTTATAGGAAACGGCTACCTGTTTATAGGAAACGGCTATCTGTTTTTAGGAAACGGCTACCTGTTTAGGGGAACGGCCACCTGTTTAGACCACTTGAGGGTACTGGGAGGCGTGGCTTTGAAACATGCGCAGACTTGCTTGAGACTGAGGGAAATGACTTTGAGGATACAGCTGATGTGTACGATAACCTACAAAACAATGAATCGTCTTTGTTCTCTCATGTGGCCTTGTAAACATAGACTTTGAAGGGTTGACAATGCATCATCTTTGTTCTTGCTTTCCTAGAATTGAGATAACAATCTATTTCTAACTGAACAATGAATCGTCTTTGTTCATTTCTCATGTGACCTTGTAAGAATAGACTTTGAACCGTCGACAATGCATCGCCTTTGTGATTTCCTAGAATTGAGGTAACAATCTATTTTTAGAATAACGGAACAATAGATAGTCTTTGTTCTTTCACGTGGCCTTGAAAGCATAGACTTTGAACCGTCGGCTTGAACAATGCATCGTCTTTGTTCTTGATTTCCTAAATTTTAGAAGCTATCACTCAGCCAAAACAATAGATCGTCTTTGTTCTCTCATGTGGCCTTGAAAGCATAGACTTTAAACAATGGGCTCCCTTTGTTCTTGATTTCTCAGAATAGGGCGTGGCCTTGAAACATGCATAGACTTGCTTGAGACCGAGGGCAATGACCTTCAGGACAATCAACAATCTAGTAACTTTTCTAGTGACTTTTCTACTGACCTTGAAGGACTCGTGCAAGTATGACCTTGAAGAGGCGGGGTTACACACCTACCACGTGGCCGAGGTGACCTTGAAGATGATGACCTTGATAAACCGTGTACTTGGACGTAGGCAATGTGATGACCTTGAGCAGAAACACTCGTAGAAAAAGTATAGTAGAAAAGTGGCCCAGGATCCCTATAGCTATACTACTCATACCAAAAATGTCATTACATCAAAGTTAACGTGTGACAAGATGACTAATGTATTTGCCGCCATTTTATGTCCAGTTTCAATAAAACACCAAATTATTTAATGAAATTATCTTATGCTATGTGAATATCACAACATGATAATTAAGTGAGGCACAGTAAAGTAAAAAGGTACCAATAATAAAAAATAATGAGAGGTCGTGCGAAAAAAATTCGTAATAACATTACGAGAGTTAATGCATTTAAAGTCCTTTTTCGTTTACTAACAACGAAGGACTTCAATGTGTCTTATTGATCTGATTACTTTATAATATATACTATTTTACATTGCACCCATATGACATGGTCCTACACCATAATTTGAATGCTCAAGATTTCGATACCAGGTTGGCTCTCAAATATGATCCACGACGATCCTAAGATACTTTCACGAATTATCTGGTCAGATGAGGCTACTTTTCATAGTGATTGTAGTGTAAATCCCCACTGGATGCAGGAGGTCCAACATCAGGTTCGTTAGTCTATAAATGTGTGGTGCGGGATTCTAGGTGGAGAAATAATTGGGCCTTTTTTTTAATGAGATTGTTAATGGAGAAAGATATTTAGATTTTTTAAGCAACGAATTGCTACTTCTTTTAGAAGACGTACCCTTGGCCATTCGTCGTGACATGTTCTTGCAACATGATGGATGCCCGGCACATTATTCAAGAGATGTTCGGAATTCCTTAGATCAATCATACCCTGAAAGGTGGATAGGACGTGGAAGTTTATTTATTTGGCAACCAAGGTCTCCAGACCTAACTTGTTTAGATTTTTATTTGTGGGGGCGAATAAAAGATCTCGTTTATGCCGATAGACCCACAACAAGAGCTGACATGATTGAAAGAATTTCAAGGGCATAAATTGAAACTGCTGTTCTCTCCACCCGTCAGCGATTGATTTCATGCATTGGAAATGATGGACGACATTTCGAACATCTAGGGCGACACTAATTACGTAGTTATTTATTTAAGGTTTTAATTGTTAGATTTATCACATTATTATTTTATAATTTGTTCTCATTGTTAGTAGCGACAGCATTACATTTAGGTAATCTAGCGGCAACCATAACATTAGTATGATAACAGTTTAAATTACTGCAGACCAATGTAAGATCTTTTCATCCAGGCTAAATTTAATAATTTCCGTTAACGCGAACTAGCCTACTAGACGTTGGAAGAACAATTCCCGCATTTCCCTGTTTCTTACGATATCTCAGGATAGGAAAAAGATATCGACTGGCGGTTTCAACTGTTTTATTACTAATTTAGTCTACTTTTTAAAGTCCTACTTAAAGTTTTCTGCTTCCATTTAAAATTGTAAAGAGAAAACACAATATTAAAAAAATATTAAACAGCATTTATGTTATTAATCAGATTGCTTCAAATTTACAAATTTTCTATTGTTTAACAAAAGCTCTTTCAAACAACATCAAGTTTATTAAAATCGGTCAAGCAGAACCTGAATTAAAGGCGTTTTTTCGTAACAAGGTTCCTCTCTCCCCTTATTTGAAGAGACTAAAATTTGTTAAATAAAAAATATGCAGAATTTGTCGAGGAATCTGATTATAATATTTAATATGCCCCTTAACCCTTTGTTTCCGGAATTTTTTTTTTTTGAGAAAAGGGAATTTTTGGATACAGTTTATTATTTAGGCCACACTTAACACATTATTTGAGAATTTTTTTTATTTTTGTTTTCGGTTTAGCATTAAAAGGGAGTACTCGATGTGAAACCACTAGGAAATAATTAAATTTTATTTATTACTTAAGAAATGCAGTTCATTTTTTATGATATTCGGTAAAGCAGTTTTTCCTCTCGGAGAGGCATAACGCGACTTCACATCTGAAACAAGATACACAAAATACAAACAAATTAATGTGTTTGTATTACCTAGAACAGTGCCATCTGGACTTATGCGGTTCTGCCTTCGTGCTACACAAGGCACATCTTCCTGGCTTTACATGGGTCGGCATGTGGGAGCAGGAGTCGAACCGAATCTCGTAGGCACCGTTCGTTTGAAATGATTCGACGATAATGAAGTTGGTCGTCCCCTTTTACAAGAGTTAGTTTCAGCTCCTACCAATCCAAATACGACAGAAAGGCGGAAAAGTTTGAGAGAAAGTTTGACAGGAGAATCCGTTCTTTTCGTGTACAAAATAAAGGCATTTACTAGCGATACGTCGACAAAATAAAAGAAAATTCTATGCCACCATTTTTTTGACTTTCTGTCCACCTCATAGCACGCCTTCAACATATCCAACTTGTCCATGTATCCTATGTGGTCATTGTATCTCTTCACTAATTCGGGACAAGAAACCTCTTGACTAGAACCATCTTTTTTCTTGCGTTGAACTGAGTCAGTATTGGATGGATTTAGATAATTGCTCAAAAAATGTACCGGTCTATTATCCATCCATTTTAGAAAAGTTAAACCATTCAAATTAACCTGCCAATCCGAATCGCCCCTTTTCAAACGTTTGTCGTCAACTAGGTCTTTTGGCAGATCTTTCCGCCCTTTTCTCACTGTCCCGCAAGCATAAATCATTTCTTCTCGTAAACTTTTTTGCAGCTGAACAGAGTTGAAAAAATTATCAAAATAAATGTGGTAACCAAATCCAACTAAGTCTCTTGTCAAATCATGAACCACTCTGCCACCAAGACTTCTTTCAGTTATGTCTCTGACTTTTCCGCCGTAAATCTGAAACTGGCAAGCATATCCAGATTCTTCTGCTGTAATCCAAACCTTGTAGCCACGTTTTACAGGTTTGTTTGGCATATATTGTTTCAATAGGCTACGACCCTTGAATTTGATCATGGACTCGTCAATGGTTTGGCTCTTACTAGGTTTTAGGGCATTCTTGTACGTCTCAGACAATATATCTAGCAATGGCGTACTTTATACAGTTTGTCATAATTGGGGGCATCTCTACCGGGCTGTACCGAGTTATCATTTAAATGCATATTTGACAAAATCCAAGCAAATCGGTCTCTTGACATAATTGAACTTATATATGAGTCTCTAAGCCGACCCTAGAAGACCAATAAGCGCAATAACTTGGTAGCTTTTTTATTCCCATAATCAGGTTTATGGCGATGAAGGATTTAATTTGTTTGGCATTGGTTGGTACGAAACGATTGGGATTACCTCCTGCCTTTTGTAATGCATACAAATTTGTTTGAAAAGCTAAGTGTTCACAAAGTCGATCAGGGAAAATATCCGTTGGCGTTTCCAAATTTTTGGTAATGTTCCGTCCCGGCATTTCAGAAAATTCTTTCAAGGTTTGGAGGCAGTGTACAGACGATTTGGTCCAAATGGTGTTTTTCGCTAATTCTTGAGCTTTTATTACTGAAAGGGGATATTCATTTTCACTACTCCAACCACCCGACTGATCTTCAATGTTATTTTCAGCATGCGGCGATAAATGTGCTTCATCCTCAAAAATTATTGGCATAGATTCTATGTCAAACACATTATTATTTCTTGATTGCGGAGAATTAGTTATAACCGGATCGTCCAAAACTTCATCGTCCGTAGCATCACCTATGTCGCTCTCATTACCATCAGGAATTTCATGTAACAAATCAAACAGATTGCCTGAATCCATTTCTAATAAAACGTTCCGCTTATGACCTATTAAAAAGATAAAGATAATTCCTAGTGTTCCCGGGCTTAGCACACCACATACAATTTATGAAATTCATACATTTTTACTAAAATTTTACTTCGGCGACAGTAACAATGTGTAATCAAGTCCTTTATGTGTCTAATAAACTTGAAACTTACCCGTCATATTTTATTATCACTTAGAAAACCAGATGAACGAGTAGCACTAAAAGTGTAAATAAAAACACGTGCATAAAATATCCAACGAACTAACAATTGACGCTGAAACGCGCGAACGAAACATTTTGGAGTGGAGCGGCATCATGCACACGCGTCTTTTATAGGAGTGCACACGATGAATATATTAGGAACGTGAAACATAATTTATTTCTAATAAGTGTTCTCACTGTGCGCCCACTAGGAAACAAAGGGTTAATTGAGTAAATTTTAAAAAATTTTGCTTTTTAAAATTTTAACTGTAAAATACGCCCTCTAGCGGTGGACCTACAGTTCTGAAAATAATTTCCAGGCGTTTCTAGAGGCCACTTTTGTTATAAAATTTTTTTTCTCGAGCCTGTGCTATAATCCATTCCTGAGATATGGCCGACGGCCGTTCTTAGTTAGCCACCCGGTACATGAGTTTAAGACCGAAGCATGTGAAGATTGACAAATTTTTTGTATTCTACAATGGGTGTAAATGTACCTGTAATCCTTGCAATCTTGGCAGACAGTGGAGCTGACATTAGAATTTTAAAGCGGCATGGGGATTGGAAAAACACTGTTGTTGCTGAAGGGTACGTGGCAAACTCTATCGAAAACAAGAAGAAAATTGCCAAAACCTTAGGATCTAGTAGCGTACAACAAATGAGTAACCGAGGAATAACTATATTAACACATTCAAGTAGTTCAAGCGAATGGCTTCTTGACACCTCTGGGGGAATTTCATTTACCGGAAATTCCAATTGCATTAATATCAGTAAACGATCATTTCTTTAATATTATATTAATTACAGATCATATTCTAACTGTAGTATTAATATAAATAAATAATTTGTTGAATATCTTTGTTTGTATTTTGTGGTCAAGACGACTTTATGTCACAACATTACAGCACGCATGCCATAAAGTGACAAATTAACGATTTTGACATTAATAACCAAGGCATTCTAATGCTAGTCGACGATAAAGAGTCATTATAGAAAATGTCCGAGTTATACGCATACAATCGATACTATAACAGTATCTATCCCTATTAAATTTTAGTTTTACAAATAGAGTTTTAGTATATATAGTCCATTTCGATCATACTTTATTCAGCTCGATTTGTGATACATTCTTTATGTACATTATGTATTGAGAAATTCCTATGAGGATACGTTAAGAAACATTGTATAATAAATTTATTATTCAAATAACCTAAAGAAAATCCATTTTATAACGCTGTAAAGTTTATCCAGTTTTGTTACAAATATACAATGTTGCAAAAAGGCATGAACTTATACTTCTATTATATCAATCAATAATCAACGTACTTTTATCGACACAAGTAAGGAGGATGTAAATTTTGGTTTTACAACTGAATAATTTTGACGGTAATGGACTTAGTGTGAAGCTAGAAAAAAATTAAAGTTAAGCCAATGCTTTTATTACTTAATGCAACTTACAATTTGGTCTTAATTTGTAACGACCTATTTTAGAATTAATTATGGTGAAACACGTTTTATATATAAAAACATTTTCGCTAAAATTTAGATAACTTTGTTAACTAGGCTATCTTATGTATATAATAGTATGGTGCGCTTTACATGTGATATTGCACATTTTTATAAAACCCACTCTTTTTGGCCAATAAGAACTCAAAAATAATTTTAGTTGTTTTGTATTGTTTACTCTAGCATTATATGTATCTTCCCCCAAACGAGGTAAAGAATTTACTTCACATTACAGTACAATTTAAATTAAAACAGTTAAATTAACCTACAATTATTCTGCAACTTGCATAGATCGCAATTAATGAAGATCGTTTATGAAACTGAAATATTTACAAGTTCCAAAACACACTTATTTTGCGGACAGCTAACTGTAACAGAGGGTTAACATGTATCGGGTGGGCAAATGAGCGAGGACCTGTCAATCTGACAACAAAGGGAAAAATATTTCATGTTTCACCGCTAGGGGGCGTAATAAAATTCTAAACTTCTCCCAAAACTCCTATATAAAGATGTACCTTTGTTTACATCGTTAGAAAGGTTAGACAATTCTAGATAATTTTGGTTTAAGGTTCATTGGTGTACTGGCCATAATTTCTTTAAATTCTAAACAACTTATTCAATTTTAGTAAAATAAAGCTTGTTTGGGACACAAATGTAGGTATTTTAAATTGCCGTTCCCATAGTTAATTTGTCGATTCGAGGTTGAGGTCTCGACTCGAAAACATCAACTTTAGACAAGACTAGCCAGTTCAATTGAAGAAAAGATAACGTCATTTTTACGATGATGGAGCCGGGCTACAACAGGCGCCGCTACCAGCAGTTCCTGGAAGAGCAGGTAGCCCTAGGAATCCCGCTGTCACCGACGGCAGCCCAGGAGTTCCGGATACCGCCAGCGATACCGTCACTGCTCGATCTACCATTCAAGAGAGCGAGTAGCGACGCGCCACCGGCCGCCACCGCACAGAAGAGGCGGCAAAAGAAGACGCGCCCGCCACCGTTAGAAGGGATCACCCCCCCTAGATGACACGCCGTCCACCTACGCCGCCGCAGAAGCAACCGACAACACAGAAGAAGAGGCCCGCCCCGGATCCACCAGCCCCGACGCCTTCGTGCTGCAAAGAAAGAAGCCGAAGAAGACCCCAAAGGTTCGCCCGTCTACGCCGCCGCCCATGGACAACGGATTCCAGGCCCTGGAACCCTACACCGACAGCCCTGCAGCAATGGAGCAGACTACTCAAGAGGACACCAGGGAGAAGGTGCCTCCGGTAATTCTTCGCCAGAAGGAGAACTGGATCGCGTACTCCCGAGAAATGGACCGACAGCGGATCGCCTTCACGAGGGCCAAGGCCTTCAGCGAGGGAATTCGGATTCAGCCTGCCCCACTCCAGGTCCGAAACAGGCTGATTAGGTATATGGATAGGTGTGGTATTCCGTATCACACCTACCAGGCAAAGAGCGAGCGATTTGCTAAGGTGATACGCGGCGTGCCCGTAGAGCTATTCGAGGTCGACGTTAGCTCAGAGCTAAAAACGCAAGGTGTTAATGCTCTCTCTGTTTTTAGGATGAAGCAGCGAGGACGCCCGATCCCCCTCGTGATGATGGAGTTGCCGTCCGAGGACGACAGGAAGAAGATCCGGGAGGTGCAGCACGTCGCCCGCCTTCGATTCACCGTCGAGGATTTGCGGCGGAAATCCGGCATCGGGCAGTGTCACCGGTGTCAAGGTTTCCGTCACGCACAGCGTTGCTGCAGGGTGGCAGCATGCGGTGTCAAGTACGCCGGCGATCACCACAGCAGTGAATGCATGAAACCCCGTACCGACCGGGCAAAGTGTGTTAACTGCGGTGGGGACCAGCTATAGGGGATGCCCGAAGTGCCCTCGGCCTCCGCAACGGAAGAAGACGGAAGTACATCAGAGACCGAAGAGGACACCGCCGACGGTGGCGCCTTCTTCAACTCGAACCGGCGTCAGCTACGCCCGAGCGACAGCAGGCGAGGTTGAGAAGGCGTAAGTACCGAGAACGGCTCCCGCCGCTTTCGTTACCCCGCCTGCCCAACCCGCCTTAGGGTTCGACGCCATATTGGGCCTCCTCGGAGGTCTCGATATGGAGAAGGCCCTACTTGTCATCCGTAAGGTGGCAGAGGCGCTCGTTCAGGCGCAAACTGTGATGGACCTGTGGGGAGTGATCCTCACGCACGGTTCAGAGGTGGTTGCCCTTTTCGGGTAATCATAAAAAGGTCCGGAGCGAAGTCTGGTGCCCCAGATAAGTATATAGTATCGACAATTTAATTTATTCTGTTCTGTTAAAACCGACAACGTTTCGCACAACTAACACATGTTTCTATTTATTTCAGATACGCAGGGCATCAACAACCAGCCACAACCGAGCGACAACAGGACAGTCCACACAGTATACTCCAACAACACCACATCTCCACAACACATCTTTTTTTTACGAACGACCAACAATGCTAAGCACAACACTGTCAACAGGCAATCTATACGACCCACAACCCAACAACTCTACAATCCACGCGCTGAAGAGGAAGAAGATTCCTGAGCAGCGCACCACCAATACAACAACCTACACATTTATTATTATATTTAGTTTTAAGTGTGATATGTATATACAAAATGAATTGTTAATTTCTAAAATTTTTAATCAACTTTGTTGAAATTGAAATTGAAGAAATTGAAGGCGCAATTTGTAATATCAGTTTTTTTCATTTTACTCCGAAAACTTAAATGACACCGTATATTTTTGGCATCGTATTCGAAAAGTAGTTTAAATTTGCAAGAAAAGCGTAAAAAACCACAAGATGATGTCTTTGCTCGTTTTAAAGTTATATCGAGATGAAGATTATTTTTAACTTGGCTTTTCTGATCCGACTTGGATAAATGTTGGTCTCATATGAGATAGTTGTTTTTATCGAATTAAGGGCCAACTATGACTTTTAATGTCTATCACCGTTGCGTTAAGAATACAAAAATAAGCTTTGCGCTTTTTCTTTAAAATTTTAATTGCAATGATGCAGGTACTTGTTATATCAAAATCAAAAAGTAAATTAAATTTACCATAAAAGTGATACAAGATTTATTTTAATATTGTAGCGTCCCCCAGGTACCCACCTCGAAAACCGTAATTTGAAGTTATCTGCAATAATGCAAATTCAAGAACAAAGCAATCACTAAGTGATTTATCTTTACTTGACTGACAATAATGTCACTATTACTCAAATTAATTGCCTGTCTTACTTTGACTTTCCTGGCAATAATTAAAACATTAGAATTTATTTACAAGTCTGATATTTAATTACTTGCAAACCTCAAATTTGATCAAACGAAGTGGTCGTCTAGTGTTAGTTACGTTGTGCTATCTAATTTAGATAGGCTGGATGAGGTACGTGTTGCAACATGAGGGGCAGGTAAAAAAAATGACTACACAGATTAAAATGAACGAACTTGGCGCAGCGGTGGTTAATCTACTATCGTGGAAAAGAACCACCAATAAAACCCACGTTATTCATAAATAAGTAGTTGCACAAGTACACTAATAAATCAAATAACAAAAAAATAATGAAATGGTTAAATATATAACAAAACACCATTAACTTAGGTTAAAATGCGTACAAAATATAACATTAAGAGAAAATGAATAAAAAGCAGTTTAGTTACTCGGAAACACAATAATAAACAAAACACATGTAGTCACACTCATAATAATTGGGCCATAAATAATCCAAATAGAAAATCATAATAGAAATCGTAATACCAAGCATGTGGCTCTTTTAAAACCAATCATGCCGGTCTTCAAGTACATAAAACAATAAAGGAAATTACGGTACATATAAAATACAATAACAGTAAAATTACACAGGTACTAAGGTAAATGCGAGGACAAAGTAAAACAGACAAGGAATTTACAAGTACCAAATTGTTTAGTGACAACTAAAGTACAAAATATATAAGTCACATTGTAATAAAGCACATACCAAGAGAAATCAGCTCGCAGGCAAATAATTCTACTTCAACAAACTCACAAAAGAAAACTATTAAAACAAAGCCTTACAAGGGTAAGTTATAAATAGGTCACTATCATCGTGACCGATATATAAGTTTGAGTGCGTTTGAAAAATACCCTGCTCCTTCTCCGGTTACACACTCATCTATACAACAAATAAAAACAATAGAAGTAAAAATTCGAGGTGTCTAATGGTCTGGCTTGGGAGTGTCTACCAGCTGGCAATTGTCTTTTACAATTAATAACCAGCGGCATCCTATACCTATTCACCAGCCACTTCTACACAACTATAAATGTAACCAACAACCAACAATGCTAATTCGCATAAATACCAGAGGATAGGGCCATGTACTATCTTTTTATTTTAGCAGATTTCAGCTTAATGAGTCCGCGTATTAAGATACCTTTGCAAGACAATGTTTGGTATTTAATATGTTATCTAGGCTGGTCAAAATGATTTGCTGCGGGCTTGCATTTATATAAAAATACATACTTACACTAGAATAAATATTCCCTTAATTGATCACAGACACAAATCGTTAACATACGCGGTTTAACCCCGAAAAGACAACTTAGTGAGTAGTGTTGGTGAATTCAAAAGAAAAATGTACACGCAAGAATTATTTTAAAGACAAACTGTTTATAATGAAGGTATTTCATTAACCCAAAAATCGATCTGGCTCGATTGACACGCTAACTGTAAATACCTTTCCCCCGATTTCCAACTAACTATGTCTACTCCACAAAAATCATTAATTTATGGTGGAATAGTTTCATATTAATTATTACACAACATCTTAATTTTAAAAATGTGCATTCGTCTGTAACAACCTTATATTTACGTCTCTCCAGTTTCCAAGTAACAAACAAAGATATCTTTTGATCGCGGTCTGCCCAACCGTAAACAATCATTAGAGCAATGACATTTTTACATCAAGCGCCGCACAAGAAAAATTCCAATGATTCGTTACGCCCCTTCAGTAAAGCATTTTTAGGCGTGCACTGCCACTCACTCCTAATATGTGTTCACATACATATTAGCTACAAACAATCCTGCATTCCTTAGATAAAAATATATTAATAAAAATATTTTTAAAACATTAGCAAGTTACGACGTATTATTAAGAAATTAAAAATCCACTAATTATCATTTCTATCGTGGTAACAATGGCGATTTGACAACCGTTTATTACAATAATAAAATTTTCGCTGTCCGCTACCTACAATATTGTTGTTAGTTTTAGAGTTATAGCGAAATTAAAATTTAATTTTAATGTGGCCCACCCTGCAAAGTTCAAATAAAATCGGATTTTAGATCCAAAAATGTTGGGTGTTTAATGCCCCGATAAATGTCCAAACTGCCTTCTGTCACATTCCAAACAGTACTCCAATCTTTTTCTGGTGTATTCTTTAAACTAATTTTATCAATTTTACACAGATAGTAGAAAATGTTAAATTTTACATGTTTTCTTTAAACAAAACGCACTCAATTAATAACTACCAAAAACCAAAAACAAACTTCTAATAACAGTGTATAGAAACGTTAATAGACGTAGTTTAATTCTTGTCAATTTGGTTTCTGAATTTTTGAAAATGCCATTGGAAGTGACGAGGCCGTTGATATGATTGCGGTCTATTTCGAGTGCTTTCAAACTACTGCAATAGATGAAAGATAGTATGCGGGCCAGTATCCAGTTGACCATCATTATGGAAGAATATTACCCGCTTGGTACAGCGATACTGTTAAATTTCGTGGTCCTAGATTTGGGAGGCGTTGCATTGGAAGGACGGAAGAAAATATTATTAATGTCTCAACTTACATAGAGTTTAATACACATTGGAACTAGGACGGTGTCTTTTGGTTTGGGAACAGCTCGAACTACTGTTCAAAATATATTAAAAGACCACAGGTAAATAATTGCATTAGCACATCCTTTTTAATGGACACACAGTTTACTATGTGCGCCTTACTTTTTATGCTTAAACTATACCCCTACTATATAGTTTTGCACCAGACCCTAAACCAGGGGCGGTCCTAGGTAAACTTTTCGGTGGTGCGAGATCTCATGGTGGCGCCCCAGTTTACATAGACACGAAAAAAATAACATAATGTTCTTTATTTCGTGTCAATTTTTTTGACGATAAGAAGAGGATAAAGGAAATAATATTAGTTTGACTATATTTATTTAATTAAAAACTCTTAGAAACTAGAAAATCACTTTTCTTGCCTTTGCGCTTGCGAATTTTTTTATTAAATCGGAATAATTTAATCCTTGGGCAATGTCGTTTTCTATCTATAGAATTGCAAGATCTGACAGTCTTTTTTGACACATTGTCGAACGTAAGTACGTTTTAATTAGTTTTAATTTACTAAAGCTTCGTTCACCTTTGGCGACAGTTATAGGGATGGTCAGCAAAATCCGAAGCACTGTCCACACATTCGGGAAAATATCCTGCCAATCATTTTTTTTAATAAGTTGAAGAACTTTTATTGGCTCTGCTGATTCAAGGTTTTTTAATAATGGATTCAGGCTCAAAAGTTCTTCAACCAATTCGCAACTAGACACATCACATTTTTCCCCATCGGTTAAAATCATTTGCAAATCTGCACAGGCTTTTTCTAATAAAGACTTATCAGGAATTATTTTGATGTTATACAAAAAAGACCATGTATCATTAAATTTAGATAATTGTCCAAACCGAGTTACCAATGCATTTTCAATTGTATCTATCATAGGGTAAAAGACGTTAATTTTAAACAGTTCTTCGGGATCTGTTGGTGTTTCATCTGCAGCTTCATACTCAAATAATCGCTCCTTTCTCCGGGATCGGACTGGCTTAAACGTGGGATCTATACCAGCCTCAGAAGCTATTTCCTTGGCTGTTATTTGAGCAGGTGAATCTGTCCGGTACTGCTTCACAAATTCCGAGCAGTTTTTCATCAATTGCGATGCGTTTGATAAATCCATAGTTTCAGACTGCATAGCTTTACTTACAATGTTTACTTGAAACAGTATATCATACCAAGCCACCAATGTAACTAAGAATTCAAATTGCTCCATATTCTGAATCAGTGACAAAGCCTCTGATGCAGCAACTGAATCATTCGTTTCTTCGTGAAGATTCAAAAGAGCATCACGAACTGAACAGTAATTGTAGCGAACAGAAGCAAAGCTAGAAACTCTACTCTCCCAGCGAGTTTGCAAACTTTTTTCAGTGATAGTCCTTCTATGTGTTTGGATATGACTTCCCACCTCTTTGTTGATCCAGAAAATAATACAAATAGTCTTTGGAGAAATCCAAATAAAGAGACCGATTTAACGGATGATTTAGCTGCATCTGCTACCACCAAATTCAAGCTGTGACAGCCACATGGGTTAAAAAATGCTCGAGGATATTGGTTCAGAATTCTGGTTTGGACACCTTTGTTTATTCCTACCATGTTGGCGCCATTATAGTACCCTTGACCTCGACAATCGTTCATATCCAAGTCAACTTCATGCACAATTTCATCAAGAAAAAGGCCAGTGAGCCCTTCTCCTGAAGAGTCACTTATCGGCTTGTAAGCAACGAAACACTCTCGTACTTTCACTTCTTCTCCATTAGTGTCAACAAAACGGAAAGTTATTAATAATTGTTCAACGTGGCTTACATCAGGAGTGCAGTCCAGTATGATAGAGAAGTATTTGGATGACTTAATCATAGTCAAAATTGTATTTCGAACTTCACTTCCAAGTAAGCCAATTAACTCGTTTTGAATTCTTTTGCTGAAATAGTGGACATTAGTCTCCTTACTAACAATACGGCGAAGGTGTTCCATCATAACAGGATCATATTTTCCTAGAAGTTGCACCAAACCCAGGAAGTTGCCATTATTATTAGTGTATAAAGTTTCAGATCCAGAGCTTCCTCTGAACGACAAATTATTTCCTGCTAAGAAGAATACTATGGCCATCATTCGTTCCAGTATAGCGGTCCACCTTGATTTTTCGTCTTCAATCTGTTTTTGCAAGTGTTTGTCTATTCCACTGAAATTTTTCAGTCTAATCGAAGTTTCTATCCAATTGTTCATAGCACGTCGATGATCTGTAGATGTTTCGTGAGTTTTGAGACGTGTCGACAAGTGTCTCCAGTAGTCTAATCCATCTTTTCCCAAATTAGAGTGGACATGTCGATTAAATATACTGCAGCAAAAACAATATACCTTGTCTGCTAATTTTGAGTATACAAGCCATCTTCTATTAAAAGTTTCCCCATTTGGCATTACTCTTTGAAAATGTATATTGGAAAAATGACGCCCATCATATTTTCTAGGGTACTCTTCGTTGCTTATTTCATTGCGTACAGGTCCACGAATAATTATTTCGTCTCGTGTGGACGAATGAATAAGCGGCGGCCATTTTGAAATATCATCACTTTCATCTTGAAGGCATGCTGCATCTGAAGTTATTATAAAAGATGTGGATGGTATATCTTCTATAATAACTTCAGATGAGGTCCCAGGAGTAGCATCATCTTCAGTGTTTTTCTCTTCATGTTCATCAGCTTCTTTGTCTTCTCCTGTGTGTTGAACGCTTGATGATGATTTAAAAAATGTTGCAAGTGCTTTTGCAGCTTTCTCAGTATCCTCTTGTTTTTGCTTTTTTCTTTTTAGGTTCTGAGATCCTGATAGTTTTTTTTAACGGCATGTTTATTTTCTGTAAGAAATACATTTATATTATGTAAATAAATAGGATCTAGTCCATGGCAGTTGTCGTAATTTTTAATTTTTGATATTATTCGAACAGAATATCAGAATTAATAAATCTATCTCTAACACGCATAAATACTTACTTGAACCGAGTTGAACCGTGCTTGAAATGTGTCTGTACTGTAGTTTTATCGGTAGAAAAACAATAATTCTGGTAACATTTACGGTAATAAATAACAATTTAATAATTACACGTTACAGTAAGTAGGTATATCAAAATCCAAATACACCCGTGCGTGAACAGACGATGTTTGCGAGCGACTGTGACTGACGAAACAAATGTTCATTCACCCGTTCCCCTCACCGCCACCCCGTTCGTCGCTTGCGCGTAGAGCACTAGCAGGCCATAGGAAAATATGAAACAGTCATGTAAATAAATTTAGTTGGTATGTCGTACGTTTCAATTACTGCAGCAACCTATTCTTCTTAAAAACACTTCTTTATTTTATAAATCAAAACTAGAAACAGTAAAATACCTAATACTAAAAGAAAGCAATCGCAAACTTCTTACAAAAAATGACTGTTTTGAAGCAGCCTTATTATAAATTACCCAATGACTACGTGTAAAACATTCACTGAATTCTGTCTTCTTATAAAGTAATAATTGACCAATCTTGACCAGCACAATAATCAATGTATTAAAACCTATAAGTGCCTGATACACCTAACTGCTATTAAACCTTCTTACAGTGCGACAGGTGTCCTGAAGTTCACATATCCTGAGCTGTGTTTAAAACAATGTTGTTTTTTAGTTGTGAAAATATAAAACTAGGTGAGTGCTGTTTCGCTGTTTCACTGTTTCGGTATGGGGTTTCAGTACATTCTTGTGTTTCAGTATCATGTCTCATGAAACAGTATGCTTTTTCAGTTTGGTTACATCTACTTGCGCGTAAGTCGATCGGTACCTAGTCGGGCGTTCAGCCGTTTTCGGCGCCTCCATATGACGGCGCTCGGTGCGGTCGCACCGCTCGCACCGCCCTAGCCGCCGCTGCCCTAAACGAAGATATTAGGAATGATCAGTGAAAACACGAATGTTTTATCACAAATTCTATGGACCGACGAGGCTACTTTTAATAGTGATGGTAGGGATACATTATTGGTCTAGTGAAGAACCATATTGAATGCGAGAAGTGCAGCATCAAGGCCCGCTGGAGCTTAAACGTGTGGTGTGGCATTATAGGCAGCAAAATTATGGTTCCTCATTATTTTGATCATCCGCTAACTGGTAATCACATTTTTAATAAATGAGTTTCCAGTCCTGTTAGAAAATGTGACATTGGACATTAGGCGAATCATATATCTACAGGCGTTGAGCACATTTTTCCCTTAACGTGCGACACCATATTAACGAGTATTTTCATGAACACTAGATAAGAAGGGGAAGCCTATTTCCTTGGACTGCTAGGTCACCCGATTTGACGTGTCTCGACTTCTACTTACGGGATCGCTTGAAGGAGATTGTATTCCAAACTCCACCGACAACAAGATTTGGTATAGAAAACAGAATCCGAGGTACAATTCCCCAACTATTAGCTGTGGTAGTCGAAGCAGCAGTTTATACACCAGAAATCGATTGGAAGACTATTTGGAATGTGACGGAAGGCAGTTTGAACATTTATCGGGGCATTAAACACCCAATATTTTTGGGTCTAAAATCGGATTTTTGATTTTATTTGAACTTTACAGGGTGAGCCACGTTAAAATTAAACTTTAATTTTGCTATAATTCTAAAACTAACAACAATATTAAGATAAATATTGCATCATTTTTATGGCAAATTTAATTTACTTTAATTAATACCTACATCATTGCCATTAAAGAAAAAGCGTAAAACCTTATTTTTGTATTCGTAAAGCCCCCTATCGACGGTGATACATTAAAAATCACTGTTGTTCTTTATTTCGATTAACAGCCGTTATCTCTTTAATATGAGAGCCACATTTATCCAATTCGGACCAGGAAAACAAAACTTCGTCAATTAAAGTGTTAAAAAGATAATTATTTCGCTGTAACATTAAAACGATCAAAGATATCAACATGCGGTTTTTACGTTTTTCTTGCAAAATTAATTTACTTTTCGAATACGTTGCCAGAAATGTACGTGTGATTTCAATTTTCGCAGTAAAATGAAAAAACACTGATATTATAATAAAGTGTGCCTTCTAGCACTTTTATTAGGAAATAATGTGTAACAATGGGCAAGTCAATTTAAAATTATTTTATTTTATTAAAATTACACTCTTATGATGGTCAGTACGCCAATGAACCTTAAACCAAAATTATATAGAATTGTCTAGACTTTCTAACGATGTAAGCAAAGGTACATCTTTACATAGGAGTTTTGGGATAAGTTTAGAATTGTATTATTTAATTTTTAATTACGCCCCCTAGCGGTGAAATACAGAACTTCAAGATAATTTTCAGCATTTTCTCATGGCCTCATTCATAATAATTTTTTTTCCTTTTGTTTTCAGGTTGACAGGTCCTGAGATAGAGCCACTTACCTCGCTTATTTGCCCACCCGGTACATTCTTGGGAATTGAAGTTACCGGATGTCAAACTAGAGTGATTGTAAGTTTTTTTATGGTTCAAAGGAAGAAATATATTTTTATTAAATTAAATTTGTAATATATAGAATGAATGTCGAAAGAACGGTTTAGCATTTCCAAACATTATACAGTGAACTTGAAAATTGAGTTTGTCTAAAAAACATAAAAAATAATGTCTGTAGAATCGTTTTGTTTTACCCAGAAATTTTATATAAAAAAACATAATTTAGGCCTGCGGAAAGTAAACCATACTTATTTCCATATCAGTTAGATGTACTTCCATGTATTATAAGTTACTACATCCAATAATATTGGGACAAAAAAAGGTAAGTTTGCACCACGGTCTGACTCAGGCTGTATACATTAGTTAAGATACTTACTGATGGTTGAGAGGTTTTTTTCTTTATAAGGTCGTAAAAGGACGGAGAGATAATATCACTAGCTATATATCAGATAAGCATGTGAGGTGCCACTCATGTTTTGGGATAAATAATTAAAATACAATAAAAAAAAGAGAAATTTGTACTTTAAGACCACATATAAACTTATAAATAACACAACAGCTGTATTTATTTGTATATTTAATAATAGTTATTTGTATTATAAGTAAAGAAGAGTATTGCTTTTCTTTACGAATTGCGATCTTTCTAATAGAGGCGCAGCCAAAATTAGAAACGCGATGAGTAAAGAAGAACCTACTTTCTTTAAGATTAATACATAAAATTTTTTCGGACACTAAATGGAAAAGGATTACATTTTATAACAAATTATTTAAAAAGTACGTGACAAGCGCGAGAATCAAATTGTCGTTTCTATCACTGCAGTAACTAAACAAAAATAGATAAACAGAAATTTTGTCGAGTGTTATCGCGTGAAAATGGAAATAAATCATGAATATCATCCTGACATATCGGCATTAGCGCTTGAAACTGTTGCTCGTTTATAACCCTGAAATCACGAGATAAATATGAGAAGTCCTACAATATTTTCAATTCTTGGAGGACTTCAAAGAAGCTAATGGGTATCGACGAAGAAATTATGCTCGATTTTTTTCATGAAAAGGTTAGTTTTCCTGAATAAATTTATATATTTCATTTAAGTTTTATCTTTATATTTGATTACATGCTGAAAGACTGAAATCTTCCACGCTGTGGTCGTCATACTCCATGTTGAAAAGTACGTTGACAGTGAGAGAAAACGTCGATATCTCGAATTATGGGAAATTAAAGTTATATTTAAAGCGCCAAGGTGAGGGATATAAAACGAAAAAATAAAAAATTCTGTCGCAGGATGATGTGTCAACATTTTTGACAAAAGCGCCTGACGATACTTTTCTTATGATTAAAGTGGTGTTAATTTTCGGTCTGTATGGGGCATGTCGTAGCGAGGACCTAAGAAAGTTAAATATGAAGGATATCGAGGACACCGGCTCTATTTTGGTTGTCACCCTCTATGACACCAAGACGAGGAAGAAGCGTATCTTATTATATTGCAAGTTATCCGGAGTTACGAATTGCTGCGGGCAATAGTTAGTTTCCTCATACTAGAAAGTGTTGTGCCATCGGCCAGATGTTAAAATTTTGGTGTACGTACGTGGATGTATTTGGTTTGTTACAGGTCCTGCTACAGTTCCAGTGTTCCAGATTTTTCACTTTATGGTTTTAGGTACTATATATTCCCTTGTTTTGCATGTATAATTGTTAATATTCCCATTATCGGCTTTATGAAGTCCAATAACTTTATGAAGTTTAAAGCAAGGACAATGGTTTTATAGCACCGACGATTTGTACCTAACTCACGTAATTAAGGAGAATGATTGGAGTGGCTCTATCGTATCAAAAGTTAAGCTTAAGTTTTTGTGAGCTGTAGTGTCATCTAAAGATCTAAACATCCTTACAAAAATCCTTAAATTAATTATATAATTATTTGTCTTTTTTGATTAAAAATGTTCCCACTCATTACAATAAATGTTTTCTCTTCTTCCGTAGTTAGAAATCGTTTAGATTCGACGCAAGACCCCACCAAATCACTTTTGACCGTGGACTATACAAGCGGCAGCGCAATTCGAAATTAATTACTGGTTTCAGAATTCCAACGAGTTACATCGTACATAGCGCAACTTCACGCTCAACGGTCCGCGTGCCGTGATCTTCGCCACTTCGAAGTTAGATCTGTCAGTCAGTGCTTACATACAGATAATATGAAGAAGTGGCCATCAAAAAGAAGAGCCACAGCCTAACATCAAGCAGAAGCCGCAGGACATACAGCAAAGAAAACAAGAAGGACATAAGAATAAAAGAAGAATCAAGAACACCGCCAAAATCACGATCGACGTCGGGCAGCAGTAGCAGTTAATAAAAATTATTTTTATTAATTTTAATTTATTGTTGTATTTTAACATTTGTTTTCCACCACTCTTGTTGGGTCTATGATTTTCAAGCCTTTTTTCCTCGGAGTGTGAGGCTGCACTTCGGAGGAGACCCGGCCTTTCGTTAAAGCAACTACTTTCTTTATCTCATTTTCCTTAATTAACAGTCGTGATGGTGAAGCACGGTCGCAACCGTGCAACACTCACGGTTGTATCACAAACCCCCGACGCCGCCCGTCCACCCACACCAACACACATATGCACACTCCCTTAACTCGCCACCACCATCCTCAAGAACCCGCTCCCGTTCACACTCAAACGCCTCCTCAATCTCCACCACACCTACACACTCTCACATACTGCACGCGCCACCATCTCCGCAAAACCTACACACAAACCCGCCCTGTTACCCACACCCGCCCAGCCACCTTTTCCTGCCGCGATTGCTAAACCCGATTCCCCCAATCCTAATCCTACCCGATCCTCGAGATATTGCATGCGCAATATTTCCAAGTCCATCACTATCCAGAAATCCCTTAACCTTCTTTAGTAGAACTTAATATTCAACCATAACCACACCTGTCTCCCAGAGACCCCCTCTCCCTTGCCTTAGATTAGGCTGCGACACCTCTTCGGCGAGCCCACCGTTACCCTGTCTTAAGTCTCTGGTCATCGTTCAACTCCAACTCTAGACCTCCCTCCTTTTCCTGCGCGATTCGTCACGTAGATAAGGACATCCTAGCCGAAGAGACCCGGAGTGCGATCGATCTGTCACATGTCAGCAAGGTAGTTCGCATCACCTCCAAGGGCACCAAAAGACCCTCATCCCTGGTCCGCATCATCACCACTTCTAAAGTTAGCCTGGAGGACTTCCTCGCACGTAGTGTCCTCAAGTTCGGGCGACACCACAGTTGCGAACCCTCTCTTATCCCACAACCTCTCCCAAAGTATTGCTCTAGCTACACGCAGGTGGAGCATACCGCTGAGAAGTGCCCTACCCGCTTCTTCCGTTGCCAACTGTGACGAAAGTCATAGATCCTCTTCCTGCAAATCCTCCACTTACCCAAGGAGTAACAACTGCGGGGAAGCACACCCATCCTACCCCTCAAACCCATACCCGACACCGAGCCCCTTTCCGTTAAACACTTTCTCCAAGCCCTTACACACACCCTTTCGGTAGGTTTCCCAATCGGCGAAATAGGATTATCCGTTTCACAGACTCGTTATCCCTATCCTACTTCAAACGGAATACCGGCGCCTGCCTATATGGCACGCGGACGGCGGTCTCCGTAATCCAAGTACCCAATCCTTAAACCCCTACAAAATGGATATCCTAGCAGCGCCTACCTAATACCGCCATCTTAGGTTCAATGGCCGTCACTCCAAATTCGGCGACTTCAGAAGCAATCACAACGGTATCAGTCTATCATCAGCTCTGTTACAGTTGCCGCTTCGCGAACCCCTAACTCACAGCCTACTTATTTCGAACACCTAGGTGCCTCAATAATAGGTCACATCTTTGTTTCCGAACCCAAAGCACATTATTACGATCGTGAGTGAGGTACCACGATCAGTTCAGACCATTTACCACTACTGGTCAAAACTGGATTTTGTCAGCCCCCTAAAACCTCATCAATATACAGTCACTACAGATTTTTCGAAAGCAGACTGGGTGCGTTCTCCGAACGCATCTCCAGTAACCTTCCAATACTCAAGATTTCGGGAGAGCTATTAGAGAGCTAACTTCAGTAATCACGGACATTTCCCGCAAACCTCTCCCACGACACATCGTGAACTGGATCAAAGGGAAAAGACGAACCTATCATCAATTCTTGCTCTCAAAACCGAATATAATCGCCTTAACGCATTAATCAGGAGAAAAGCAAACAAACACACCGAAGACTTCTGGACCAAAGCCACCGTCCAGTTAGACTACAGAAACGGGAAACTCCTTTGGCAACAGTTTGATAAACTGACAAGAAGGATAGTAACCCTTAAATCCCACTTAACCGACCCACAGGACAACCTAATCTCCACGGACCTCAGCCAGGCGAGTCAGAGACCACCTTGAATTTAACAAACTCCTTCTTAACAGCCAATTCGGATTCCGTTCCAACAGAACGTGTCACGATCCCTTGTTAAAAGTGCTTACAGAGAATTCGATAGTGTGGCACGCCGGTCTCCTGGACAAGATCCGCAGTTTCAACATACCCGACTCCTTCTCCAAATTCCTACTCTCGTACCTGACTAATCAGTAAATTCGAGTTAAAATAGGCAACACCTCCGATCAGTTTCGACCTACAGCATGCGTACGGTAAGGTTCTACATTAGCCTCGATCCACTACACTTAGCTTCCGAATTCTCGAAGTGATGCAACCCGGAGCAGTTGTTGCGAAGTTTGCGGATGACACTGCCGTCTGGGCGGTGAATAGGAACAGCGGAACTGCTTCCTGCCTCATATCCAAAACCCCCCGGAACTTTTCCAACTGGGTGAACCAGTGGAGAGTCTCCGTCAATCTCACTAAAACCCAAGAAATCCTCTTCCGACATCCTAACTATACCGAAGATAAATTTCCAAAACTAGTCGACAGCAAAGCTTTCCTCACCCAACACGACGCCGCTTACTTAGCAATCATGATCACTAAACCCTATGTACAAAGAACACTAAACAGGATAAGAAACCGAGAAAACCTACTGGGCGGCCTTCGGGGTAGATTCAGAAATTTCCACCCCAAAACACTACAACACACCTACAAAACATACATACGCCCTGTTGTCGATTTCCGAACATTGATATACAGTAACATAAACCCTAAAAACCTCTCCTCTATCGCTTCCTGGAACGCCGAATAGTCAGACGCATACATAGGTTACCTTGGAGGTAGCCTAACGACCTCATAATACAACACGCATATATACCACGCATCACACAGAATACAGAAATTACAAAGCAACCTTGCACACAAACGAATTTTTGGCGACACAATCCCAACCATAGAGATCTTTACCACTTCCTGCAATTATCGATTTCGTCAATTCCAATGAAAAACCCACTAAAATTCGAACACCCCTAACACAACTACTTGAAGACCTCGCCGAGGAGATCAAAGAATTCTTAGATAACACTCCATATGCCCTACGTATCCCCGTCTTTTAGATGACGGCCTGGAAAGATACCGGCAAAAGAATTGGATTAACCATACGCAGCACGCTACACCAGCTAAACAATACGCACACAAACCGATTTTCATAAATATTCAAATAAAGTCTAAATTAATTTTTTTTTTAATACCAAAAATAACCATAACTCATGATTGTAACTAAAAAATTACACAAAACAGCGCAACACCAACAAGAAAGAATGACCAGGGCTGCAGAGGAGAAGGACCCCTGAACAGTCTACGAGCAAGATACACATAAGTTAAATGAGAAAGTACTAACCATAGGCATGAGCATACTAACAAAAAAAGCGACATTATCTTATTTCGATCACTTCTACCCTGACTTCGTTCTTGACTTCTATTCCGATCTAGTTGGAATCAGAATCCGTGATTTCTACCAGCCGACCCATTCCGGGGTAGGTTATAAATTGTCCGATCATATTCACCGGACCGGTTTTCCGTCGTCATATTTATTTTCTGCCTTGGCAGATTATTACTCGATACCGTCTGCAAAACACCACCATACGTGTACACTAAACACTTACTCCGGTGTGTACCCATCGTAAACAAACATATCATAATACCTGCTCTTTGCTTGTCGCCTGAAAAGTACTGAGAATTCCCAGTGGAATGCCCGCAAGGTGTATGCATGTGTCGGTACTTTCCTACCTTTGCTTGTCTGAAAGGTGTACGCCTGTACAGTCTAGCGTCCTTCTAATTAACCAAAGGGCGTACGCCCGTTTGATTAATTAATCCTACCCTACAGTCAAGTACCTAACATATATACGACCGAGCTGGGAGACTAGTAAAACCGGTAGATAGATAATAATAGTAATCTCCAGAAAATCCCGTTTCCGTCAGATTATCATGTTAAGACCGTTATACCTGTGACCATAAATCAATCCTGTATTGCAGTCATTAAATACGAAACCCCTACCTTTCGTATCCAGAATAATTAACAAAGTATTATATACTGTTTCCTGAAGGGGCAAATTCCATTGGCTTTTCATCTAAAGTGGATGGTGGTAGGAGAAGTTTACTGGAACAATCACATATTGCTGCCAATAGTGTACGAGTCTTACGAGAACATTACGAAAATAAAGAAGAAAATTTACACAATCCTGTATTCTTAGATGAAACTTGTATTTTCAGTTGACGATCGTACAATAGAAACTGGCATAATAAATCTAAGGAAAACGTGAAGAAGCCAATGGATGAAGGAAAAAGGTTTGTTGTAATTTAGTTATTACATTATAATTTCTAATGAAGATGGATTTATTTCCGATGCTTCACTTTTATTTTCTATAAAGTTACAAAGTGCAAACTTTCATGGAGATATATGTGCGGAGTTGTTTACAAAATAGTTTAAAAATAATTTAATTGAAAACTTAAAAAAACCATATTTAATTGTAGTAGACAATGCTAGTTATCATTACAAACTTCCAAATAATTGAAAAAGGAAGAAATCTGTAATTTTCTATTAAAACACACCATATCTTATGAAGCTAGTATGTTTAAAAAAGAATTACTGCAATTAGTTGCAAAGAATGCGATACCAAATGTGTACGAAATAGATAAATAGCACACAAGTGTGGACACAGAGTATTACGATTATAGTTGTTATGAAGTCAGTTGAAAAGGCCCGGGCGATTGGCAGCCTGAAGTGAATATTAATGAGTTGTAATGAATTTTTCAATCTTTAAATTCTTACAAATAAGGAAACGTAAATTGTCTTAAATTTTATTTTAATTATAAATAAACATTAGCGGATTAGACAAATACATTGGTAATAACAAAAATAAATTGTCCATTATTAATAAAAATTAAAAATATTATTTTAATTATAATGCACAGGTTACGACTAAACATTTTATTATTATTGTAAAAAGTTATATATCATCCACATCTTCGTCTTCTGATGAGGAATCATTTCCAATATTGATTATTAGAGGTTGCACTGCGGTTCGTATTGATAAATAATCTCTTTGGATGTTTTCAACATGACGTACGCTATTTTCCCAAATATCTGTATTGTTTAAGTCATTAACTACTGTTTGTATATTTTCTAATACACTTGCACTTAATTTTGGAAACTGATTAATTCGATAGCATAAGTCACTTTCAAATCAAAATGTTTAAAATATTCGCGACGTGGATGATAACTTTTTAAATAATGATAAAATTTTTAGTCGTAATCTTTGCATTATAATTATAATAATATTTTTTATTTTTATTAATAATAGACAATTTATTTTTGTTATGACCAATGTATTTGTCTAACCCGCTAGATTTATTTGTAATTAAAATAAAATTTAAGACAATTCACGTTTCCTTATTTTTAAGTGGTAATATTTTCGGAATACGGTCCATATTTAACCCTGACTGCCAACCGCCCGGGGCTTTCCAACTGACTTCATAACAACTATACCAACATATCACTGTCAATTTAGTCCAATTGCGCTGGTGTGGGCAAACTGCAAAGAATACTACAACAAAAATATAGGAAGACATACTTCTAAATTGAATGATGACCCTATACAAGAAATATGGACGCAATCCTTGCAACGAATTGATGGGGCATATTGGCAGAAATGCATTAAACATGCCGAAGTGTCCATGTTAGAGTGGTGGGAAATTGAAAAACATTTAAACCCTTAAACCCTTAAAACCATTAATTATTTCTGTTAACGATTCTACTTCTGAGAGTGATACCGATAGTGAATAATTTTTTTAAATTTAAATGTTTTAATTCTAATGTATTATAAACTTTTACATAACATATTGATAACAATAGGTGGACTGAATATATGTACTGATTTATGTAAATTGATTTTCATTTAACTTGGAGCAATATGAAATCTATTTAAACTATGTGCTAAATTAAAATATTAAACATGTATAGTTTCGTTGAACTTCGAACTACATTACACTGTACACACTTTCTTCTACAAGAATAAAATAAACACAAATGTATCGATATGTATGTTATCGGCAAGTATCTACAAGAATTACAAAGCAATAATTATGTTTCTAGAAGTGTTATAAATCTTGAGAATAACAAATTAATTGCAACTTTTATCAATTTTTCCACGTGAAATGATTTAATTTATAATAAATAAAGTATTTGTTTACTTACAAATATATAGCTTATGTATTATGGTGGTATGTAATTATAATCAAACCATGTCCTAAATTTTAACAATTCACTGTCGCAGCAAAGTATTTTTGACTTTATCAATAAAATAAGTGGATATACTGGATAATTTTTCTAGTTTAAAATATAAGAAACATTCAATAATTTTCAACTTTCTTTCACATTTTAGGGAAATTTATGTGAGGACATCTGCCGATAAAAATATTAACTAAAAGATGCTTTTCTGATTTAATGAAGACTTACGTCACCTAAATCTTAGTTCGTGTAGTTTTAAGAATGAGTCATACCCAACTTTATTTGAATCAAACTATAAGTATTCTGTACCATTATAACGTTATGTAAAGTGAACTACTTTTATAGGTATCATCAGAAAATATGAATAAAAATTATAGTGTTGTAAATTTACTAATTACACTATGCAGTTAAGAGTTAAAGTCCGTAATTAAAAGTTCCAATTCTTAACAACAGCAGTCTCTAAAACTCAATAATGTTAGCTTAATTCTTACCTAAGTGTTAAATTTATTAATCCACCTGCTTTTAAGTTTCAACAAAAACAAAACAAAATGTAACACAAAAGCGCAATTTAAAAAAGTCCTGGCAACCCTAAAAGCGTTGCATGTGACATATGACGTAAAAGCAGTACCAATGTAATACTAATATTTAGGATTGTCATTAAAGGTAATATTCTAGGGTAAAATAATTCTACAAGTTGGCAGCATCATAAATAAAATTACAATGTTGCAACCAAGACATCTGTCATTTATTGTCGTTTATTATTGTGTTTGTTAGTTCCATTTCGTATTTTACTCTATTTCGTTTTTGTGAAACTGTACCCCAAGCATTTAGGTATTCGTGGAAGGGAACTGGTTGGTCCTTTAATAGATTTCTTTGAAAAAGAACGTAATGCAGGGGGCCCTTTTATTCCATTGATTTCTGTAAGAGAGGTAATCTACTGTTTTATAATGTGTGCAGTTAATCTAGTCGTAGTCTTGTTGTCGAGGGTAGCTGTAGCTTTAAACGTCAATAGTAGAATATCGCAGTCTCTTAAAAAGCATAAAGTAGTTCAACCAGTCACTCGTGTGCACCCGAAACCCACCACCAATGTTGAAAACTTCTGCCAGGATGCGATTCAAAATTTGATTTACAGAATGTACAAGAGTCGTAAGTGGATATCAATTTATTGACGTTGTAGCCAATGAATTTTTGTTTTGTAGGCAAACGTATTACCGTACAAATTTTATCCGAGAAATTAAAAAACGATCAACTTTTTGAAGAATGTTGAAGGTCTTTACATACTGTATTACGAAACATAGGTTTTCAATGAAAAAAAATGATCCTCGAAGAGGTTTAATGAAGCTTTAAAACGAATACGTTCGCTCAAATTGTACAATCGTTTGAAACACGAAGGGTTATAGCAATTTGTTTTTCTAGACGAAACCTGGATATTCCAAAATGGCACTGTTTGTCATTCTTGGCAAGATGAATTTAAAAACGGTTAAAAGTACAAAAGTAGATGGCAAAAGAATTGTTTAATGAAGCTTTTCAAACACCAGGAAGTTGGATTTAATTATTTTTATTAAAAGAAAAATAAACACGTCAGTACAGGAAGAATCACTAAAAAAATTATTATGACAAGTTGCGCACTGCCCTACGTTGACTCTGGATACCAAAGCTGCTGCCACTTCATCAGTACTAGACCTTTCTTCTTCAAGCAATAAACGTGACGTCAACTCGTTGAGAGTTTGTTTTTCTACAGAAGATGACTCCCAAGCTGACCTAAAGTGCTTGTACTGTTCTGGTAGAGACATCAGTATCTTTGTAATAGTCATATTATCGGAGATTTCCTCTCCAGCTTGCTTCAGCTTTGACCGGATCTCTTCAATTTTAGATAAAAAAGATGACATAGGTCCTTGACCAAAATCCGTCATGAAAAACTTTTGTTGAAGAAGATGGACACTAACCACCGACTCCTTGTAATAGACTATTTTTAATTTGTTCCACATCTTATATGAGGTCTCACAAGATAGAATATGTGTGAGCGGTCCATGCTCAATTCTTGTGACGATAATTTCTTGAGCTCTAGCATCTTGTTTAATCCAATTTGACTTGCCTGCTTCATCCTCTGGTTTCACTCAAACTCCAGACACAATTTGAAACAGTCCACGTCCTTTCAAGATGACTTGAGTTTCGAATTTCCATGCTTGCCAGTTATCACCATTTTTTTTTATGAAACTGATTTTAACTTGTACTGTACGTTCCAAACTTCCTGTTATTGTAGGGTATCTGGGCCCATAATCAATTGTATAATGAAGCTTTTCAAATACAAGGAAGTTGGTTTTAATTATTTTTATTAAAAGAAAAATAAACACGTCAGTACAGGAATAATCATTAACAACAATTATTACGACAAGTGACATTTTTTTTCACGGCAACTTTTATTGTAACATTCAACAAAAAGGTTGGTTCGAAATAATGTTCACGGTATATTTTATTATAATTTTTGTCATTAGATATATCGTTCTTCATGCTGGAAATAAAAATGGCCTTATACCAGGTGCGGAATTGATATTTAATTCAAAAACACCAAATTCCGATTATCACGGGGAAATGAACGAAAGAAATTTTTTACAGTGGTTTGAGCACCAGCTGTTACAGAATTTAAGTCACCCATCTGTTATTGTAATGGACAACGCATCATATCATAGCACTGTAGTTATCAAAATACCGAACAGTTCGTGGAAAAAAGGTGCTATTCAAGATCGGTTGACAGAACAAAAAATTCCATTTGTCGTGCACTTCTTAAAAACCGAATTATTACAAGTAGTGGCCGAGTACGTATAAAGTATTATAATATTATTAAATCACTTTATGTATAATTGTAGAAACAAACCACCAAAACTATTTGTTGCGGATCAGTTGGCGGAAAAGTATGGTTATAGAGTACTTCGACTTCCTCCCTATCATTGCATGTTTAACCCGATTGAACATATATGGGGAATCACAAAATCATATATTAACAAACACATAGGTAGGGATGGAAAATCAGTTGATAATTGCTTAAATATGTGGCAAGGAGCATTAGCGCAAGTGACACCAGAAATGTGGGACAACTCGATCTAACATACTGAAGGTCTTGTTCAGCAATGGTGGGATCGTGAAATAAGGTTCGATCATGGTGATATTGCACCTATAATTCGTATAAATCAAAATGAATGAGATAGTGACTATGAAGATATTACTGATTAAGTAATTGAACATTGTGTGAATGATTTCTTTTTATCGGCTGGTTATTCTAGTAGTTATTTAAGGAATTTACTGTGAATTGTACCCAACTTGTTTCAGTGCACTTTGTTTTAATTAGTTGTACAGTGTGTTAAAATTGTAGTTGTTATAAGTCGGAAATGTTAAATTTACTTTTTTTATAAATTGGACTTGTCTCGTAAATAATAAATTAACAAAGAAATAAATAATTGCTCTTTTTTATTTTTACATATTTAACACGTTAGCGCCATGTACACACCGATGGCCATTCTCGGACCAAATCAAGTAGTGTGACCACCGGTGATCACGTAACAACCAAAATCGATCATGCCCACCGGTAGTCTCTGAAACCTCTTTGAAAATTAAGACGTCCAAGACGGCAAGGGCGTAGCCAGGATTTATAACAGGGGGCAAACCATGGTCCATGGTCGTTCAAAATGTAAAATTTTAGGATAAAAAGAAAAGGCAAATGAAAACAAAACTTTGAGATTTTAATTATACTTAAATTAAACTAATAACAGATAACAAAAAAAATATTCAGAACAGAAAAATATGTATATTTTAGATTTAATTTTTTGTTTATTAAAATTTAAAAATTATTTAATATATTTTTGCTCTTTCAGGGGGGGGGGCAGTTGCCCCTCCCTGCCCTTAGCTGGCTACGCCCATGCACGTGGGGCTTAACATTTTACAAACGCACACGAATACTTTCCACTGATGCGTTTAGTCCCTTTGTTGTAACTGTATTTGTCATTCACATAACAATAATCTCAGATTAAACAAACAATTAAGAAACTTTTAACTGCTCAAGCTTTTTATTCCTTGGATGCATTTTGTGAGCATAATTTTATATTTTATTCTGTAACTTTGACATGTGTAAATGGATTAATCCCATAATCCCACAAATAAACTAAGAAAACAATTACGCTTATCCTAAAGGAACTGTAAAGAACCATAACCTAAAATAACATAATCCATATGACAACACTGTTGCATTTTATCATACTGGTGCCGTGCAACGCTTTTTGCTTTGCACGAACTTTAGCTTGCAATTAAAACTTTCAATTTTCAGTTGCCATTGTATGGAAGCGAAGTATTTAACATACAAAGGACACTTCAAATATAATTAAAGTTTTACACGGCCATAACAGTATTTCCCATTAACTTACCCGTCATAAAATAGAATACTGCAATTGTCCGACACCTATATTTAATCTTTCCTGATAGACCATCTGCTACCTTAAAATATGTACCTATACCTAGACGTCCTAGACCATCAGTAGTTAAAGCTACGATTTAAAACCTAAATTAACCTAAAAAAGTTAACTACCGAAAGAGAGAAATACGGCTTTGTTTAAACGACAGTTTAAAGTGTTTTATTACCATACATTAAAGAAATGAAGTGCAAAGTATCACTAATTTAGGTTAGTTACAAAAATCTGTAACTGACTTTTCCAAGTTACAGAGTAGTAACATTGTCAATAAATGTGCAGTGGAAACTTCACTATTGGAAGAAACTTAGGAGTATTAAAGAGTAATAATATGAATTTATGTTGAAGCTGTGTTTTAAAACTGCAACAAAACTGTAATTTAAAAATGTTCATTTACTAGAATTGGTAGGTAATCACTTGCTTTAGGGCTGTACGTGCAATTGCGAATGTAGCAATTTTTAAATTAAAAATGTTTGTACAAAGCAAACATTGTAGCTTACGCTAGCTCTGTATTTGATAAGTTTTCGATTACATTGTTTGTTTTTCAAACAATTTATATGAGAATGTTAATTAATATTAAATGTTGCGTTGTTTTTGTTAATATTTGGTTTAAATTTAAGTTTGAGAGTATTGTCATCTGTTTGTTGTTGAATGTAATAGTTTTTAATCGTAACTACGTAGTGGAATAAATTAGTTAATGTAACAATATGTAATATAATTGTAAATAATAAATATGTTAAACCACTGTCTAACACCGTATGTTTTCATGGTGATTATGCATTTTTACTTACGTTAAAATTAACGTTATTGTTCGGAAACTTGGCTTTTCAGCTGAATGTTGGAAAAGTCTAGCCAATGAGAATTTATTGTTTCTATTAAAGACCTTTATAAAGATTTGCTTCATGCATTTATTTATTCGTTTTGCGTTTTGTTACTAGACCCTACTGGCTACTAAGTCAGTGGTAACACGATCTTCTTACCATTCGGGAGGTAATGTCTTCGATTCGCGTTACTTTTGTATAAGTTTTTTTCAGGGGATTTTCCTCATACACATATAGCGGCATGATCAATGCGTATACGATATTTAGGAAAACTCCGGGATAGTGACGATTTCTAGGAAAATTCAGAGACCAAAGAGTCAATGAGAATGGTGAACACCTGGTGAACATCTGTGTGGAGAGAATCCTGTTTCTATCCAATACGTGGTTTAAACATAAAAATGTGCATAGATATATACAGTAAAGAGAATCTAAAAGTATGATTGAGTTGACTTATGATATGATGAACGACTTAGAAACCTGGTGAGAGACACAAAATTAACAGGCGAATCGGAGTGTGGATCAGACCATTTTTTGGTTGTAACGAGAGTGTATTTAGGGCTAAAGTGGGTCTGGAGAAGGAAAGCAAACGTAATGCAAACGTCCAGAATTGGGGTAGATATCCTAGATGCTAATGGTGCGAGAATGAAATACGCAGATGCTGTAAGTCAAGAGTTGAATGTAAATGAAACAGTGCGTAACGAACAAATAAAAGACACTGACGTTGAAAGTGCAGGGAATGAATCAGTAAAAAAGGCAGTATGTAAGAAAAAAGATGAGTACATGGAATGATTGCTGCAAAAATTGAGACTGAGACATAAGCGACTGTATGAGGTATACAAACTAAGAAACAAAGAAGCGAAGGTAGGTGTGATGAATATGAGCAAAAGACACACGCACACGCACACACACACCCACGCACGCACAAGCACAACAGCACACCTCACACGCACCCGCACACGCACACGCATACGCACACGCACACGCACACGCACACACGCACACCACACGCACACACACGACACACGCACACCAGCACACGCACACGCTACACGCACCACACGCATACGCACACACACACACCCACGCACAGCACAAGCACACCACACACACCACGCACAGCACACACACTCACGTACGCACCACACGCACACACACCACACACCCACGCACACACACACGCACACACACACACGCACCCACACACACACACACACACACACACACACACGCACACACACACACACACACACACACACGCACACGCACACGCACACGCACACGCACACGCACACGCAGACGCACACGCACACGCACACACACACGCATACGCACACGCACATTCTAAACTGATTGACTAATCGTTGCTACAAACTAATCAAAAAGCTTCAAAACAACACTTAAAAGTTGAAAATTTCTTTGTAACACACAAACCTAGCTAGAAAAACTTTCACAAACTGCCTTAACACTTTTATT
>JARFJB010001166.1:235000-297500 GCA_036346205.1 Vesta saturnalis | reverse complement strand
GTAAGTGTGAGTGAGAGTGTGAGTGAGTGTGAGTGTGAGTGTGAGTGTGAGATGTGAGTGTGAGTGTGAGTGTGAGTGTGAGTGTGAGTGTGAGTGTGAGAGTGATTGTGAGTGTAAGTGTAAGTGTGAGTGTGAGTGTGATTGTGAGTGTAAGTGTGAGTGTGATTGTGAATGTGAGTGTGAGTGTGTGTGTGTGAGTGAGTGAGTGTATGTGAGTGTGCGTGTGCGTGTGAGTGTGAGTGTTTGTGTGTGTGTGTATGTGTGTGGGGGGGGGCATCTGCGTCTGCGTCTGCGGTTTGTTGTGTATGATTGTGTGCCTCCTTACATCAAGTACTAGGTAGGAATCTTTCTGCTTCTTCTGCAGCTTACATTTCGGCAGAAAACTGAGTTTACTCTACACAATGTGTGGTTTTTGTCAAATACTATTGAAACAGTTGTAAATTCAAAGATTTAAAAATACCAATACATAGATTTTTGATTACTAAAGAATAAATAATTGTGCTCTATAAAAATTTTTTTTGAGAATTGTTTTAATTTGATATAAAACGCGTCAACTGTAATAATGGTACGTTTTACACTCCGTGGCCTCTGGGAATTGTTTTTTTCTGGTTGGTACGTAAATCTGTATTGACGTCTACTTTATTTAATACTTTAACGTATATTAAGAGAATGTACTATAACATTTCTTTTAATTTCGACTTTACGCTTTGTTGGAAAGTTTTGTATTTTTCCATAGTAAACATTTTTTCTAGTTATATATCTGTATAAAATTGGTGCTTAATTGATTAACAGAAAAAAAAAAATTAAATCTGTGTAAATAAGTACTTGTCATTAGCAGAACTGTTTGAGTATTACCGTTTATTCAATAACTCGCCTTCCGAAATAGTAGCAAGCGAAAGGAACTTTTCATGCGAATGTCGATATAAGAAAAGCGGTTGTTTGTGTATTGGTAAAGAAAATTGCTATCTTTTTTTAACTTCATTGAAATTCAGCGTCATATTTCACTTAACTAAAACAATGAAATACGAAAAAATCACCCCCAGTTAGGCAGTTGGGTTAATCCAAAAGTAAACAGCTAAACCTTTCCTGTAACCATGATATTAGTATATCATTCGACGACAACTTAATACCACGTTAATGGAAATTGCAATTTTATATTTAAAATATAAATGCAAAATTTACTTTAATAATTTATTTTACGCACATCACAGAAAAATTTATGGTAAAACGAAATTAAAAAAATATCTCATTAAGTTACATTTTACGTTTTTATTTAAATTACCTCATAAAAATACACAAAAAACAACGGTAATAAATTAAAATTTGTTTTCTTTAAATGATCATAAACCACAAAAAAACACGATTTTACAACTTTTTTATAAAGAATCTGTTTTTAATAACTTTAAAATAAAAGTTTAAAGCTCGCTAATCGTAAAAACACTATAATAAAAAAATCCTACCTTAAGTGCAGATATAAGAACGGGAAATATACCTGAAACAAAAAGAAACATTAAAATGAAAGAAACTTTTGATCCCCAAAAATGAATTAGAAATTTTTCACTTAAAATAACAGATGGAAGAATAAAGTAAGTACCATTAATGGTCGTAAAATAAAATGAAAAGCTTCCTCAATTGAGCTTTTTCGTATGTAAACTGAATTAAGCAGAATGAAATGGCATTTTCACTTTTTTACTATTTTTCTAATTAAAAGACGGAATTTAATTTTCTAATCTAATGAAAATTTATTCAATTCTTTCTAGAAGGTCTAAAAATATGCGATTTCATGACCATTTTTGCATATTTACTGCATATCAAAATGCAGCATGCATATATTACTGTAATTTAAAAGGACAGAACTAATTCCAACTAAAATTTATATTATTTACAAAGGCATATATTTGTATACAGTGTGTATCAACCAATAGGTAATATATAAATGCAGGCGTATTCGAAAAAACGCTCGAATACGTTGATTGGTATTTTTAGTTGCGCATTCTTTTCAAGAAAAGCTTTTCATACAAGGTGTGTCATACAACAGTGGCCAGTACCAACTTTATTATTTTAAATGCAACACCCTGTATATTATTCAATTTTTTGATTCTTGAGAAAATTCTAGACATATTCCATGTACCGGGTGAGTCATTAACGAAGGACGCTGGCTATATCCCAGAAACCGCTTATGTTACGACTTCCAAAAAAAAAATTCTTCAGTAAATGTGGCCAAGAGAAAATGCTGGAAATAAATTTAAAGTTTGTAAATAGACCGCTAGGTGGCGTAACTGCTGTAGTAAATTAAAAAATGTCTAATAAGTAACAGAAACTTAAGGAAAAGATATATTGGAAATATCGTAGTTGTATTTTTGGGACAATTTTACCCATTTTTTGTATAAGTTTTTCTCTAACTTCACAGGTTTTCCGTAGAGGGAACTGCGAAAGTTGTCAGACAAACACGTAACTATCTTCGAAACCAGTCATCGAATCTTAAAAACTAATATTTCGTTGGAAAGGTCTTTTCTTGCGCTATTCGTTGATGTATTAAAAAGTTAAGTTTGATTAACGAACAAACCGCTAAAGGACGCTTTTCAAATATTGCTGAAATTTTAGCGATTTTCTTCAAAATATTAAATAGAATGGTATGTTTTTTATATTTTAGTCAGAAAGAGTATAAAATTTCGCCTATATTCTGAAAATTTCAAGTCGATATCTCTATTGGTTTCAATTTTATACCTACTTTAAATTTAGATCCAAAAACAATAAAACGCAAAGTTTTTTTATATAATAGTTTATTACTTAGGCCATCTTTTATAAACCCCAGAAATTCGATAATACTAACAGTTATCATCGAGTTTCTGGGGTTAGTTTATTACCGTTGGTTAATAATTACACCGGGTGGACCATCGAAAATTAACTAGAGATGAGTAGTACGCCATTACTCAGTGGCGACCTAAATGCTCAAATTGTCTGCCATCATTATCAATACACAGCTGCAACCGATGTTGCGTTGACAAAACAGCGGTTTCTATTTCCGCTGTGGAGAGAGTGCGAATGGAATTTATTATCCTAATGACCATATTTTCAGGCGTTGTTGGCCTGGTTGTAAAAACAATGTACTTTATTCTTCCCCAAAAATAAAAATCTAAACAAGTTAGACCGGGGGACCTAGAAGGTAACAATGGTAATGGTTATTAAGCTGTTAAAGTTAAGAATGAATAACGAAATGTAGGTACCTAGCTGGCCATGGGAAAAAAGCTCCCTCTTCCTATCCATGTATCAGGAAAAGTGTTACTCAAAAATTGACGCACGCGTACTGAATAATGTGCCGGACCAGTCATGTTGGAAAAACATCCGCTGCCTAGTAAGCAACAGTAATAACCCTTATATGAGTTGTATTAAACATACCGTAATTAAGGTATTTCATTCATTTAGTTGTAAATATAAGAAACATTTTAATTATTGAAATGTAGGTATGAGGTAGGCAACTTAATTTGCATATCTTCATAGTGCATACTTTCGTAAAGATTTATATTCCCATAAATTGTTTTCTGATCATTACGCAACGCGTCATAACTTAACTCTTTGCGCAAAGGCATTCGCGCACAACATTTTCATCTACTTTGCGAAGCATCCATTTTGCTTACTTCCTTATGACTGATGTGAGTGCAGAAAGCATTTTTTTGGGTTTTCCCTAAATTTAGTGAAAGTGCCATCGATTTGATGGTAAGATATTTTAACGCATTATACAAAAAAATTAAAACATTTGGTCTTTTCAGGCACTTGACTTTACTTTCTTTAATTTTTTATTGCACTTTTTATTTTACTTCGATTTGCAAGTTAATTCCATTTTAAGTACGCATCTAATTTTTTGATTGCAAATTTTATTGGAAAATTTCAAAGAATGCATTAAACAGTTTATTAAGAAGTAAATTTTTATAAGATAAAAATTCCAGTTTGGGTGTGGCCGATAACATACAAGCATTGTTATTGCAATAAATTGCGTAACAATAAACAAGGATTACGTCATTTTAATTTGCAATTCTGCATCATTATTTTTTATACCAGGGATCGTCAAGAAGATTAAGTATATATTGTACAAAGGTATGTATGTAATGATTTTGGTATTTTAAGTTTTTTTTTTACAATTAGTTTTTAAGAAATATTTTATTTAATCATTTCACATTCACTGTTAATATACATATCTGTATAATTTTATTTTTTTTTTGCATTTTGATCAAATTTTATTGTTAACAAACTCGGTTTAGTTGTTCCGACATTAAAAATAACTTGGCGCTCGAGATCATTTTATTATTATTGCATTTCTTTTTTTATTATTTATGTTAAGTGAAAATAACAGCAGATTTAGTGGTAAGGAAGCAAATCGAAAGAATTGAACCTACCCTATTTAATCTACCGACAAGAGTCAAAGGCACTAATTGTGGTGAATTGTTTGTATCTCCAGTCAGTTTGACGATTTGTGCTTTGGAGAACATGTTTACTTTTTTTACATTTATTTCATTATTACTTACATTTTTTATTAAATTTTTTAAACCATTTACACCTCTTATTTTATACTGGCGCCCGAGCAGGCACATTTTCTAAAAGTAACGGCAAATCGTTCCGCAAGAAATTAAGGTCGTTTCACCATTAAGTGGTGCATCAAAAATGAGGACCAATAAATCGACCTTCTAAAATACCACACCAAACATTGACGCTCCACCAGCCCTGATGTTGAATTTCTTGCATCCAACGAGGATTGGTTCTGGACCAATAATGCATGTTATGACGATTTACTCGACCATCACTGCGGAATGTAGCCTCCTCAGTCCACAATATTTGCGATAACAGATGTTGATTATCTATGAGCATATTCGACAGCCAATAGCAGTAGTCTAAACGTTGCTCATAATCAGCTGCAGTCAGTGATTGATGAAGGACTACATGGTATGGATGCAATCTAGATTAAAATTGAAGTTATGGTTTTTTAATAGCTGTAACTTTACTACTTTTAATAGCTAACTTTTATTTAAAACTTACTTATGTTCTTTCACAATACGCTGAACAGTAGTTTGTGTTAGTTCCAAGTCATGAGCTATTGCTCTTGTGCTACTATGTGTATTAATTTCGATATATGCTAGAACGTTAATAACATTTTCTTCCGTTCGGGATCTGCGTGCTCTGTGAGTAACTGGGGGATGAATTGTTCCTGTAGCTCTCAATCGTTGTGATAATCGAGTAAAAAGTCTCTTTTCGTAATGCCGTCTTTGTGGAAAACGAGCCGCATACAATCTTGCAGCAACAGTAGAATTCTGCATGCATTCGAAATATACTGCAAGCATATCATATGCTTCCTGGCTAGAGGGCATTGCTGGCAAAAATAATGTGGCAATAAGTCAAAGAAATTCGTATCACAATAAACCCGCATACACCGCAAAACCGGAGGTAATTTTGTGAGGATAATATTTCCTTGACACTGACATTGATCAAATTAATGTTACTATGGATAAATCGTCATTATGCATTGTTGGTCTGGTAGTGTTATTGGATGATCGTGGCACTACAAAATCATTACCATGGATCTGAACTTAAAGTAGATATAAAATTGAAACCAACAAAGATATCGACTTGAAATTTTCAGGGTATAAGCGAAATTTTATGCTTTTTCTGACTTAAATATAAAAAACATACCATTCTATTTAATATTTTGAAGAAAATCGCTAAAATTTCAGCAATATTTGGAAGGCGTCCTGTAGCTTTTTGTTCGTTAATCAAACTTAACTTTTTAATACACACTGAAAAACTTATAAATAATACCGTTTAATTCTTATTATGTAAAAAATAAAAAAAACCTTAATGTCAATGTAGGAGATGTTCAAAATGCTCGCGGCGAACGTCTTGGCAACATCCTGATCTTAAATAGAAATTTCTTCAAACTTTACCCAACATCTCAAGCGTGATCGATCTAATGGCAAGCGTTATTCGTCTTCTTAAGTCAGCTAAGTCTGGTGGTCTGAGGGGTTTAGTTTTGTACACAATACTTTAGACATATCGCCATAAGTAGAAATTTAATGATGCCAGGCCAGTGTATGGTGCTGGCCATTCCATCGATCCTCGCCTCCCTAGCCACCGATTTGGAAATATTTGGTTAAGACAGTGCCGGACATTTATTTGGTAATGGGGCGGTGTTCCATCTTGCTGAAACCATATCATATACCCTGAAACTTGTGGGTTTGCTGAATCAGGATATAAGTTTGTCAAAGTTGGCATGGCATTGTTTTGGAGCAGTGCTAAATAATTATTGCCATCCAAATTGCCATCAATGAAAAAGGGACCTATGGTATGATCTCCAACAATTCCTACCCAAACATTAATCTTTTCAGGGTATTGCGTACGTTCTTCTCTCATCCAGTGAGGATTTTCATTAGGTTAACGCGGCAATTTTGACGATTAACATGACCGGGAAGTTTAAAAGTGTACTCATCAGAAAACAAAACACGCTCTAATTGGATCACATCGTTATCTAGCATTGGCACCATTTCTTCACAAAAATACGTTCTCCTACCAAAATTGTCTTCTATGAGCTCCTGAGCTAGTATCATTTTATAGGGATGCATTTTTTTTTAATGTTTGAATAATCGACGAATGATTAATATCAAACATTAGGGCTGCTCCAATTTCGCGAAAAACAATTTTCGTGTATGTCTGTGTGTTTGTGTGTAGCTCCGAGACTATTTGATCGATTTTAATGAGACTTGACATGGACCTCTATATCTGAAAGTTATGTATAAAACTGACTTTTCGTAAAAATTAAGTAATGGGGGGCGAAATGATAGTAGTTTTAGGGGAGTGTATTTCCAAAACCAGAGTCAGAAAGTCTATCTTTGGCAAAAAGTTAGTTCCCTAAACCCCGATCGAAAAGAATTTTTCAAAAATTTTAAATTCAAAATGGCGGCCAATATGGCGAGATTTTAGTATATTTCGTCGCTTGCGCTGTCACTAAGAAACCATCAAAGCTATTTGTAATTTGAAAATCGCAACTTGTAAATAAAAGTGTATTCTTTCGAACGGTTTGTAAATATTTTTGAAAAAAATAAAATGTTGCCCTTAATTACGGGGTTAAAGTTACCCTTTTTTCCAAAATTGATTTTCTCAAAAACGGCTCTGGTATTTTTTTAAACTGACGTATTTTATAGTCACATATAACGAAAATATAATGAACTATATGAGATTTATCCAGGACCGGAGTTAGAAATTTTAAAATTTGAAAATTTCAGTCCCTCATAACTATGCTTCTGATAAAAATGAAATTTTGGAATTAACGGACTATATAGTAGACACATATATATATATATATATATATATATATATATATATATATATATATATATATATATATATATATATAGCTGATAAACTGCTATATTGAAATATTTTTAGCGCTTCCGGTTTTCCGAAAATAATAAAAAAAAATTATTTTATATCAAAGTTTCAAAAACAAATCTGAAGTATTTTAAAGTTAATTTCTCATGCTATCCAAATGCGTAAAAATATATAGTGATTTTCATTATATAAGGTGAATAAGAGAAACATAATTTTTGTAGGTAAGCATATCTTATTATATATAAGTTATAGTAACTGGCCTATTAACGTATAGCTTTTAAATTTACATATTTTATAGTCACGTATAACGAAAATATGAGCTTTATGAGATTTCTATCATATCCAGGACCGGAGAATTTCAATCCCTTATAACTATGTTTCTAATAAAAATGAAATCTTGAAATGAAGGGATTACATAGTGGACATACATTGCTACTAAACTACTATATTGGATTATTTTTAGCGCTTCCGCTTTTTCCGAAAACAAAACAAATTATTATTTTAATTTTTTTTTAATATTGTATTTCAAAGTTTCAAAAACAAATCTAAAGTATTTTACAGTTAATTTCTCACGCTATCCAAATTTGTAAAAATATACAGTGATTTGCAAAATACAGGGCGAATAAGAAAAAAATAATTTTGTAGGTAAGTATATCTTATTATATTGCAAGTTATACGGAGTTAGGAATTGCTGCGGGCAACAGTTAGTTTCCTTATACGAGGAACAGTTGTGCCGAGATCCATTGGCCAGATGATTTTTTTTATATCAGTAAAAAGGAACGCTGAAATGGTTTTTGCTTACTTTCTCATTATCAAAACCTAAATGGGAAATAAGTATTAAGTGTGTTGTACCCAATTTCTGTAATCAAATAATTTTCTTTTGCAATTTTTTGTTAATTTTTGCAATAAATCTGAGAACACTTAATATTTCCGAAACAGTTGAAGACAGGTACATGGAATACGTCTAGAATTTTCTAAAGAATCCAAGGATTGAACAATATACAGGTTGTTACGTTTAAAATAAGAAAGTTGGTATTGGCCACTGTTATATGGCACACCCTGTATAAAAAAATAAGCAACTAAAAATACTAATCGTCTCAGCGTTTTTTCGAACACGCCCCCATTTATTTATTATCGAATTTATTCCATTTGGCTGATACACACTGTATCACACCGTCCTAAGAATTTATAGGTACTACTAATTTTTAAAGACAGATCTGTTTTTTTTTTTATTTTATAAACCTTTAAAGGAATGTTCCATGGTAACGGATGGTTACTTTCTTATAGTTATCACAAAATATTGTTCTGTTACAAAGTCTATTGATAAAGATGTTAATTTGGTCTCGTCACGTTTGGATGACTTGTAGAATTTTTTTTAATATTAGTATATTTGGATATCATATGTAGGATTTTAAATTAATGTTAGATTACCGTGATTTTTATTGAAAAGTTTTTCCGCAGTTTCAAGATACAATATACGTGTTTTCGCCATTGAAATTCGTTTTTTTACGGCGCCACGCGTTGAGTAATTCTTGGTATCCTGTAGTTGACCAGTTCATTTTGGATAAAGTTGTTAATTGGGTGCGTATAGAAGGATTATTTGAGTAGTAGGTTTCTTATAGGAAGACGGGATGTTTGTGTCTCGATTCTAGGTGTCAGATCTGTTTTTTCTCGGGAAATATCCATTGTGAAGCTTATTATGGAAAATTTCTTAGTATCGCGGGTTTTGTGTTTCGATTAGTTAGTTGCCTGTGACAAGCACAGGTCGGAAGTTGTGGGGCCAGTGATGTAGTTATCGGACGCACAGGGTTTGCCTACGTTCTACTCGGGTTATTTGAAGACATCGTGAGGAAATCATCTCGTTCATCTTGTGTGGATCATAGCAGGAATTCATCCACCCCGGGAAAATTTTTGTGTTGTTCGACAATTAGTAGTAACATTTTCGTTTCAATGGAAGAGAAATAGTGTTTATTTCAGCGTTTCCCTAATTTTGTGCGAATGAAGGTAATTACTTTTCTGTGATTATTTTTGGTGATTTTAATAAAGTTGTATTTCTGCACTTGATTAAACGGACGAACATGCTTTGTTTTGTGTTGAGTACTGTATTTGCCCTAATATTACATATTGCGAGTAATATTTTATTTTTATTACTGCATATTAATACTGACAACTCGAACATTTTTCGAATTTATCTTTTCTACGTTGTCATTACACCAATAAGGTGGTAGTTAAAATTAAAGTATTAGTTAAGTCTTGGGAATTTTAAATCTTGCAAGCTTCATCCTGACATTTACATGTAATATATAAAATTTTACATAACGTTGCCCTTTACTTCCTTGCGGAAGCAAATTTATTTGTTTGCGATTTGATAACAGATACACAGTTTATTTTTATTATCTTAATATATATATATATATATATATATATATATATATATATATATATATATATATATATATATATATATATATATATACGCACATAAATTTAAATCAAATAGGAGGGCCACCCCTGTAACTTTTGAACGGGTTGTTACATTTTGTTCAAATTTTGGTGGGCTACATTAATGTCGGTTTGTGGTTTTTTACATAAAAAAACGTTATGGCCGACTTCCGGGTTCACCGGAAATGACGCAAAAGCTGAAAATTTAAATGGAACACGCTGTATATTTTTACATATTTGGATTCTAGAGTTTCAAACATATACAGTTCTTCTGTCAAATGTCAATTCAGGCGCCATTTTAATTTTACTTTTTGAAACATTTTTTTAATTTTAGATCATTATGACGTTATCTAAATTATAGATAATTCACGTACAATTATGCCCACAATATTATTTTTCCTAATAATAAATTTTTGTGGAGTTTATTAAAATTTAAATATTACGGTTTTTTAACTAAAACTCGCTGTCCCAATAGAAACATACATGGGCCACCCTGTATGTTAGCTCTTTCAAGTACTAGTAAAACGATATACATAGTAATTTCCTGTAACGGTATAAACGGGTGGTAGAACGGGATTACAGATAAAATTGGCCTTTTTGCCCCGACTAGTCAGCGTATGGGTGTGGGTATGATGCTGATAAATTTTGCACATCCAGAATAGTAAAACGTACGTAAGTCAAAATAGGGGATGAAGACGTAATCAGATCGCTTTAGGGCGCCAGAATGTTTGGTAGTCAAAATAAGGGACGTCGTGCCAAAATTACGAGTACATAGCGTGTCTAAACATACAAAAAACATACGCTTACCTATCCGCAATCAATCCCAGGTGTCCTCGATAACAGCTCAGCAAACCACCTGAAATAGGGCTTCAAAATAACACTACACGCCTGACAAACAAAAGCGTGATAAACACTCAATAAAGTTACGTTACTACACCTCAGTGTAAATAATTAGGCATTATATAATAATCAAAACAAAACAAACTTGAGCTCGCAACACACCATCCTTAAAGGTCGCAACACACGTAAAATAGATTCATCCATAAAACTCAATTCAACAACACAAATTTGACGGTAAACCGCTAGAAAATCGTGATCCTATCACATTCCTTAGTTCCTAAATAAAGCAGTAATTTTTAATTTTCTAATTTTTATTAACACAACATGCTCCCGAAGCCGACACTGTCAAAGTAAAATGCGTTTGAGTTGACATTTGGCAGATGAACTGTATGTGTTTTTGAAGCCGTAGAATGCAAACATGTAAAAATCTACAGTCGTTTCATTTAAATCTTTAGCTTTTGTGTCATTTCCGGTGAAACTGGAAGTCGGTCATATTGTTCTTTTATGTAAAAAAATCCCGAACTGGCACTAATATAACCCATCAAAACTTGAACAAAATCTAACGACTCGTTCAAAAGTCGATCACCGAACAGCTGGCCTGTTACCATGTCATTTTATTTAGATTACGGACAAATAGATTGAAGCTTTACAGGGAACGCCGGACCGAGGTTTTATTTTACGAATTCATCTAGTTTGTGCAACGTAAGGTAAGAAAGTTTCTTGTTTTAAAATTTTCTGTGGAATACTTTCATTCAGGTGCTTAGATCCCCACATTTTCAATTATAAACAAACTGGCGCCCTTTGATTCATGACTTTCCTCTATTGTGACATGTTTTACAATTATCCTACATGCAAATTAATTTGACACCCACACCTAACCACTGAGTTTCCTGACTTTTCTTATCTGTTACATCAGACTCTACTGCCTGTTTCTCCCGTAAAAGTTTATATAGAATCATTACCAGAAAATTTAAGAGAAGTGTGACAAAAGCTAAAGTAGCCCGCCCTCTACCTTGGGGAAGAAATGAAACACGTGACTTTTTCCTTCTATTGACAAACGCGCACTAATAGGACTACCCTATAGATTGCCGTAATACATGTTTAAAAAACGAATCACCATCCAATCTTCCATATCTCTACAATCTTTAAATATAGTGATATGTATCACGATCTCGGGAGATTAAATTAAAGCTGCCATTTTTTGTTCTCCTCTCACATGGGAAAACGGTTGTTTAATTAAACATATAGCTTTTTTGTTTCCCTTAGAATAAACAAGAATTGTAAATATCTTTAGCTTTTGGGCATAAACAGTATAAATACTCTACCCACTGTAAATTTTTAGACACCGGTAAAATCGACACGTAGAATTTTTAACAAATTTTCGCACGATGTTTTCTTTCCAAGTCATAGCTACAGAGCACAGGAGTGGAATTACCCTCGTTAGAATGGTCCATCCAATTGATCGGGAGAACAAACAAATGGAATCTTCAATACTTTCTTTATAAATGAACCCCGCAGTGAACGAAAACTATGTCACGTCAGCTAAATTAACCAACTCTTCTAACATATATTCCAACTGAACAGTAAAAATCTAAGTCTAGTCGTGGTGTCCTTTTATTAATAGTTCGGAGCGAGATCTTCCAAAATCAAAACACCAAACACAATACCTACATGTATATATATATATATATATATATATATATATATATATATATATATATATACATGTATATTTAAATCCGCTAAAAGCGTGAAGTAATCCAAAGATCGGGAAGCACTAAAGGTAAAACACTTCCCTTCTGGATGGACACGAGAACGATAATAATAACTGACGAAAAACCAACACAAAAATTTCCTCAGGGTGATGGAATTCTTTCTACCTTTAATCTAAAAGTAGTGAAAGGCTAACTTGTTCACGATATCTTCAGGTAACCACCAGGTATTTCGTAGGTATATTTGCGCGCACTGTCTGCTACATCACAAAATCCAAGCTCTCGCAAGCAACTCTCTGAACCAACTCCTTAGAGCTAACTAACTAATTAACAATCCCAAAAAATCTGTTTACCCCACTTCATTACGTCATTTCTAACACTCACCTATAAAATTTTCCATACTAAAATGCAAACTGAACGTTTCTCACGAGAAACATGTATTTTAAGCTACACATGGTCAACTAAACCCTGATTAGCTGGAATTGACACAAAAACATTCCTTTCTCAATAGAATAGCTCAAATAGCTTAGCTAAATCTTCAATAACGCTTACCTTAACAATTTTTGCCGTAAATGAATTGGTAGACTAGTAAGTACGTAATTCACAACAGTCACACTATCATGCAAGATAAGCTTAGATGACAGAAACTCTCACAAAGCATTACAGCAATGATAAAATTTAATTCTCAAGAATAATTACATTTCCTTTTAACGAAATTATAATAACAAAATGACCTTCACGGAGAGATACAGTTTTTCAAAACGACAATACCTAAATATATTAATATTAACAAAAATTCTAAGTCAAATTTAGTGACAGTGTCTGCGTCGAGCGCCCACAACTCTTCTGACAGAGGCAGGAGTCAACATAACCACGTTGAAGCGCCATAGTGGATGGAAGCGTACGTTGGTTGCTAATGGGAATTTAGAGGACAGTATACCTTCAAAAAATGAGGTTTCAAGGATGCTGGCAGGACTATCTTCGGTATCCGGCTTTTCCTTACAGAAACTTTAAACTAAGATAATAGAACATGAAGCAACGTTAGCTGCAGTCAATCTAACTATCAACGAATTCTTCTAGAATTGTGTAAATTCGACTAAATAATGTTAAGTAGAATATCATATTTTATAATTTTGTTAATAAAGATTATTAATAGGTTATGAAAAACTGATATTTTGTTTTTATGCCGACCTACCCGGGCCATAAATTGCACTTAATGCCCACACATGCATAAGTGCGTTATATCAGCTGCATACATGCCCGTCTTAATGTTGTCTATGAGATTCAACCACTAGGTGCTTGTATTCCGCTTTTCTCATGTCTAATTTTAAATCTACAGTACCTTCCACAGGACTACCTGCCTTACATAAACGCTTTCTCTTTCAAAATTTTACTGAGTGCTCATAACAAATCCTTTCCGCCCCCTGTTCTGTACCTCGAACATAACAGACTAACCCCACAATATTATTTAAAATCGAATTTCTCCTTTAGTAATATTAGTACTCTACCGGAGGGTTCTTCGAAGTTTGTGTTAGTCCTCCCCAAGGGGGAGGGATAAAACACGTGACCTTTTCCTTTAAACTAATACAGCAAAAAAAAGCTATTGAACAGATTTTTATACCCAGCGGTTTGAACATTAATAATAAACAAAGACACTAATAATCTAACCAGTATAAGTTCTACGACGTGTAAATTGCCCTTTAGTTGAAAAAGACGCGAAAATAACATTTAGGATTGCTATAGTATTGAAGTTCTACGAAAAAATACGGCTGTTTTAAACCCATACCAGATATGATTGTTAAAACTCCTAAAGTAAACTAAAAGCCCAAATATCACCCTTTTTTTTGTCTAAGGATTGAACTTAAATAGGTAAATATTTTTGCAATAACAATAGAGAACTCATAAAAATAACTTATTTTACCCACGGTAGCGCGGGGTAAAAAAAAATCATAAACACGTATCTATAACTTATGGAAAAATACCAGATGTGATTCATCTTTGTAATGAATCCCTTTTTATAACAAATCCAAACGTAAGCATTGTCATAAGAATTGTTTTATTAGCACAAATGACAAAAATAAATAACTAGATCGAATCTGTAATCCAAAGTATATAGAAAAAGCAAAGAAATAGATAAAACAAACAAATTTGTAATCGAAATTCTAAATTAAAGTAATTAAATAATTTTTCTTTTCTCAAATAAATAACAGCAAATAGCGTTAGGAACCAATCTAATTTAAATAGAAGTACGAGGTTACTGAATAGATTTTTATCAGTTTGAATATTACTAATAAACAAAAATAATAATAATCTAAACAGTAGAATTTTGTAACGTGTGAAATGCCTCTTTAAATAAAAAAGGCGAGTAAATAATATCTAGGATTGCTATGGCATTGAACTTCTACGAAAAATACGGTTCCTTTAAAACCCATGCCAGATGATTGTTGAAACTGATAAAATCGTACTGACATATATATATATATATATATATATATATATATATATATATATATATATATAAAATACAAAAGATGTGATTATGCATGGCAGATCCGTACATTAGTGGTAAGCTTTTGAACATTTTTTCTTTGTTTTCAAATATGAAGGTTAACCCAACTTTTATTTTTGGTACTATATGTGATTTAATTATAACATTGTGTTGCATATTGCTTTAGACTTTATTTTTCCGTGACTCCAAATTAAAAACTTAAGTTAACTTTTACCTTCGTTGCTATGTTTGATCTTAATTGTAGTTAATTAATCCTAGAAGTAGGCAATTAAAGTCGGGAGAGCTAACAGGGTCATAATCATTATTTATTGTTACCGTTCAATTAAATAAAAGTGAAATTTAGAGGATGGAAACGTTAAGTTGTCACGGTTCGCGACAATAGTAAAATAGATTTGATAAATAAATATTAAATTAAATAACAAAGAACTAACTATAAGTCGGAAATCTAAATTAAAAATAATTCTAGCATTTGGTCGCAAATAAATAACAGCAAGTCCGGTGAGTGGCGGGAGGGTACTCGCGTAGAGAGCAATCTAGTTGAAACGTGATGTGATTGAAAGGTATGTAAGTGAAAAAAAATGAGTAGGTATATATGTACATTTAGATATTCATACAGTAAGTTTACACTCCATTATTTATATCTTTCTTGATATTGTCTATATTTCTACTTCTTACTACCTTACGTGTCGGGGCAGTAGATAAGTAACTGTCCGGTAATAGGACGATACCGTTAGTAGCGAATACTACATCGTCTAGGGTACGATTTGACCAGTAATCTGTCTGCTCGGTGTGGTATTACGCAAGGGAACAATACAATTGCTTCGGATCGACCTGGCTACAAGGGCCGGTCAAGATCGAAACATACAGGCCCCGTTGCTGAAGACTGTACACGGTATGAATGGCGAGTCGGTACGAGGAATGTTAGAGGTATGCATGGTAAAGAATTTGAAATTGCGAATGTAATGTACGAAACGCACCTTGATATTCTGTGTGTATCGGAGACAAAGCACAAAGGAAAGGATGCTGTAGATATGGAGGGTGGCAGCCTAACACTATGGACAGGAGTTGAGCCTGAAGTACATGGCGCAAAAGGAGTTGGGATGATCGTAAGTGAAAGAGCGAAAAGATGTGTTGAACAGTACGAATTGGTATCTCACCGGGTAATGTGGGTTAGAATGAAAGTGGAGTGTTGAAGAATTTTTCTTATTGCATGCTATGCACCGGTGAATGGAGAAAGAGACCAGGAGCGTGAGAACTTCTGTAATGAAGTGGAGAACGTGTTGAATGTATGTAATCCAAACGAAAGAGTGATGGCAGTGGGGGATATGAACGGATGGTTGGGTGTATAGAGAGAACATGCTGAACGCGTTCTAGGAAAGTTCAAAGACCAAAGAGTCAATGAGAATGGTGAACGCGTGTAGAGAGAGGCCTATGGTTTAAACATAAAAATTTGCATATGTATACATGGAAATGAGGCGAATCTAAAGGTATGATAGACGTGATAATGTATGATGAACGACTTGGGAACCTGGTGAAAGACACAGAAGTAATGCGGGGATCGGAATGTGGATCGGGACCACTTTTTGGTTGTATCCAGAGTGTTTTTAGGGAAAAAATGGGTCTGGAGAAGGAAAGCATACGTAGTGCGAACGTCCAGAATTATGGTAGACAAACTAGTGGATAATGGTGCGAGAATGAAATACGCAGATGCTGTGTGTAAAGAGCTGAATGTGAATAAAACAGTGTGGAACGAACAAATAAAACACAATGACGTTGAAAGTGCATGGATAAGCTTGAAAAGCTGTATAGCCGTGCGGATATGTGGAAGAGCGACTGTAGGTAGACAGAGAAAGTATGCTGCGTGAAATGAATCGGTAAAAAAGGCAGTATGTAAGAAAAAAGACGCATACATGGCAATTATTGCTGCAAAAAATTAGATAGAGACAAAGCGATTGTATGTGGTGTACAGATTAGGAAACAAAGAAGCGAAAGAGGCAGTGAGAGTAAGTAAAGAGGAAGTGATGGCTGTGGAAGGACAGAAAATGATAAATGATTTTCAGAGAAACAAAAAACTTCTGGAAATGGGCCAAAAATACAAAACGTGGTCCAAAACAGAACCCTGCAGGACTGATGAATACGAGCAATGGAATAGTATGAGACGATTGTGAAGTGAGGTAATACTGGAAAGAATATTTCGGAACGCTGTACAGTAGTGAGGAAAGTAAGACTGAAGGGTTAAATAAGGAGAATGTAGAAGGAATGGTGAATGAAACTGAGAGGGATATTAGGATACATGAAGTAGAGTAAAACGGTAGTATGTTTGAAAAACGGTAAAGGAGCAGGCTTACACGATGATTGTGTGAACTATTCATTGTATGCCTTAAGGGTGGAAAAGTAGCTGTATTGTGAGTTTGTAGATCTGGAGAAAGCATACGATAGAGTGAATAGGGACAAGCTGCGGGAAATATTAAATGAATATGGCGTAAACAAAGGTCTAATAAGCGGAATAAGCGCAGTATGCAACGGTAGCCGGGCATGTGTTAGGGTGAGAGGAGGTGTGAATGAATACTTTAATATTGAGCAAGGAGTGCGACAAGGTTGTGCGATGTTACCGTGGTTATTCGATGTATGCATGGATAAATGTGTTAGACAAGCTTGTAACGATACAAATGGTGTAATGGTTGATGACGTAAATGTACTACTTCTGGTGCATGCAGATGACATAGTCTTATTAAGTGACGGTGCGGATGAGCTACAAACTGCTCTGAGGAAGTTTTGTACAGTCTGTGAGAGCATGAACCGAAAGGTAAACGTGAAAAAAAATAAGATTGTGGTGTTCAATCGGGAAGGTGGAAAGAAGAGTAGAGCATTTACTCTGCAAGATGAACTCGTGGAGCACGTGGACGAGCTTGTATATCTGGGTAGAATGTTTACTGGAGATGGTACAATGGACGGCGAGATTGGACGACGGGTCAATGCCAGAAGGAAAGTGATTGGAAGTATGTGGAGGTTAATGAGAAACGAAAGCATGAGCCGAACTGTGAAACGAGCAGCGTGTTTATTCCGTCAGTGCTGTATGGAAATGAAAGTGCGAAAGAAAAGTAAATGCCGTGGGTATGAGAATCCTGAGAAGCACTGTGGTAAAACGAGAAGGGACAAGATAAAGAGTCAGTGCATAATGATGGAGTGTGGCGAGGAAAAGACGATGATGGATAGATATAAATGTAGTACATTGCGTTAGTTTGGTCACATTGAGAGAATGAACAACGCAAGATTAACGAAATACATATATGGCTGAATGTAGTAGAATGTATGATAAAGGAGAGAAAGATTAGGAGTCAGAAACAATGTACGAATCTTGCTGAAGCTAGTGAGGTATGCGGAGATAGGAAAGCGTGGAGAAAGATTGTGAATGAAAAATAAATAAGACGCAGGTATTGTTTTGCCTACCCCCCAAGGGAATGGCGTGAAGGTTAAGTTAAGTTAAGGCCGTTTCCTTTTCCTTCTATTGATAGACGCGCACTAATTGCACTATCGCATACGCTGCCGTAATACATGTTTCAAAAAATTAATCACCATCCAATCTTTCATATCTCTAAAATCTTTAAATATAGTGATATGTATCACGATCTCACGAAATTAAATTAAAGCTGCGCTTTACTGTTCTCCTTGGATATGGAAAAACGGTTGTTTCCTCACTGTAGTTCATCTCAGTCTACTCATAGTGATAATCCACCTTCTATGTCAAATCAAGTAATTAAAGCTGAAATGGCAAATTCAATCAACAAAGACATTCAACTTATTCTCGAATGGGGAAGCAATAATCTAGTTAAATTTAATGCTAGCTAAACTCAGTGTTGCCTTATGTCCGCCAAAAAAGATCGATCATTTCCTGTTGTAAGTATGAATGGCTCAGTTCTTAAGTTTTCAGACTCTATTACTCTGTTGGGTATGACTGTATCTTCAAATCTCTCATGGGTTGACCATCTTCTGTCAGATACCAAAACAGCTGCTCGTAAAATAGGCTTTTTGTACAGATCTAAGCAGTACTTTACCTCTCGACAACTCCTTCTGCTGTATAAGGCCCAAATTCGGCCTCATCTGGAATATAATTCTCACCTTTGGGTTAGTGCTCCCCAATACGCTCTCGATATCGTTGATCGTATTCAAAAGAGTGCGATTAGGCTTATAAATGACCCGTCCTTAACTTCTCACATACAGTCCCTTGAGCATAGAAGGATGGTTTCAGTTCTTTCTTTGTATTATCGTTATTACAACGGCTATTGTGCTGGTGAGTTACATTCTTTGACACCATCTCCGGCTATCTTTGCAAGAAACACTCGGTTCGCTCATTCACATCATCAGTATGCAGTACACATCTCCACTTGTCGTACCAAACGGGCGCAATCCACATTTCTCTACACGGCTTCTAAACTCTGGAATGATCTCCCTAGTTCCTGTTTTCCTCTCACTTATGATATGAGAAAATTTAAGGTATCTGTTCATAGGCATCTATTGGCAATTCATTATCCCTCTATCCATCCTCCTAAGTGTTCCTGAGTGCTTTAGCACGATGGGCCTTATTTACCCCGTTCAGGTCCACAATCATAAAAAAAAAGAATGAAAATTGTAAATATGTTTAGCTGTTAGGCATAAACAGTATACATACTCTATGCTCTGTAAATGTTTAGCCAACGGTTAAATCGATATGTAAAATGTTCTATTTAACTCATAAATATTTTCTCACACCCTCAGCGAAAATGACGCCCGCAAGTTTTGGCGTTCCAGACAAATGCTTGTGTTGCCTGCCCCTGGAACGGGCGCTGTGGTTAGATAACTAAAATTGGAAAGGAAACTATGCCATTTCTTAATCGTTGTGGAAAAGTAAATCTAACCATTCCATTTATATCTGTTGTACTAATCACAACACATGAAATAAAAATTGCACTTAATTGTAATTTTACACTGGATTTTAGAAATCACATTTTAGTTAATAAGTAGCACCAAAATTCATTAATATTCGTCACTCTTTTGTGGAGACTTCTACATTTTTGGTAAAGAACACACCAAAAGAGTGTGTTTGCAGTTTATATACTAATATATTCCAAATATGTCAATTTAAAATCTCATTTTAAATCCAAATCGTATTTAAATAGAATATAAGTGTGTTTACATTCCATATGTAAACGCACAATCTCAAGATATACTTAAATGAAATGTGAAATCAATCCAACATTATTTATATAAAAGGGTATTAAATTAAACGAAAGGGTTGTTAGACAACGTAAAGGAGAATAGATTTGCAAGTGAAAAATGATACGACAAATCGGATCTGAAATCAGATTCTACTACAAAGGAAGACATTTCGTTACAAAGGCAACATTTTATATAACAATGAAACTCGTTGAGAAAAGAATCTTTAGAATTATTTGTGTCTAAAATGCCCTCGAGCAAATTCGTGACAAAAATTTTTGTTTACGTTTTTAGTGTTTCTCAATTAAAATTTGTTAACGTATTATTTTTAACAAAAATATAGCTATAAAAAATTTCGACGTTATATAAATCAAGAAAATTATAAACAATTTTCGGATGAAGTTACAAAATAAATCGCGGTGTTTTTTATCATTTCGAATTGAAACTTTTGATCAAATGCAATAAAGTACGAAAGTTTTGATGTTTTTGTGTTTTCAAAATGGATTTACCACTGCAAAAGGGCTAAATGCGATTAGGTATGTCATAAGTTTTCTTTATTAACTTATATCTCGGTTAAAGTTGTTTTCAAAAACATTCTCGAAACAAAATTCACTTTTAAAATAATGACATTTTCCGTTTGAAGCTGATTCCTATTACGTATAAATACCTTTCTGTTTAATACAATAAAAGTGGTTATTCATTATTAAATAAAGATTATAAAAATCATTTGATCGCTTGTAACTTAGAGGAGATCTATCGGAATCTAATACTAGAAAAAATTCTGTTAATCCTAATTCACGTTTATTATAATTTTTTTTTTGAGAATTTAGAACTTAATCAGTTCTACATACATAAACACAAAATTTGCATTGACTGGGGCTTGGATCTGGATGGCACAGATGGTTAGCGCGGTACTCTAGCAAAGTACAGGTCGTAGGTTCAAATCCTACTCGAGGTAAACTTTTTATTTATGTGTTTAATAAAATTAATAATAAACAGCAAAAACGTTTTGAGACTCATCATGTGTATACTTGAGCTTATTTTTTTTATTTATAAAAAAACCATAAAGTTAATTCTTTTGAATATTTCCCTTACGTATAATTTACTCCTATACCACAATGCAACTTCGTTAGGATTACAGCGATAATCCCATTGTACGTTATGAATTACAGGGGTAACTCAACTGCATTGACGTCATACTCAACTACCATAGTAACAGAGGTATTCTTGTCATGAACAAGAAGCATTTGTCAAAAACTGACAGCCACGTTAAAAAATTTAAGTTAAGTTTATTGTAAAAATTAAACCATTTCGTAAAATTTCATGAGAAACCATTAATAGCAATATTGAAAAGAGCGTTCCGAATAATTCAGTGAAAAATCAGGCATTTGTTTGGACGCAAGTATTGTTCCTTTTCTAAATCTTGTTGCATGCTTAGTAATTAAAAAGTTTTGTCGTTTTTTAAATTTAAATTTTGAATTAATTAAATAAAGGTTTAGTTCATTTATTAAATTTTGTAACATTTTACATATATATATATATATATATATATATATATATATATATATATATATATATATATATATATATATATATATATATATATATATATATATATATATATATAAATAAATCGGCACTATTGCTACCTTCGTTACGATGGTGAAATCAAAATAAAAATTGAACTTCGTGTTCGCGAGTTATGTCAAAAATTTCCATTTTTTTAAATGGCACACCCAGTATGCAATGAAAATTAAATTCTGAACAAAAAAGTTCCTATGACATTTTTCCCTAATGTTAAAAATGACAAAGTTATTGATCATTTATTGAATTCGTCAAGGTGGCTGGTATTACGTGAACAATATTTGTCATCTTCACAAATGTCATCAGAATTGATAATTTCAAATTAAAGTTTGCTAATAAAGAGTTAAGAGTTTGTGTTTTTTGAATAGAAAAATGCCTTTCACCTATTCAGAAATGTGTGATATGTTAGAATGTTACATCGTTTGTCAAAAAAGTTATCGAGTGATTTGTTTCCTACGCGTCATTTGCCGGATAGAAGATACTTTTTGGTTTTGTATCGTAAATTTAGATCTAATTCGAGCGTGTTTAAGAAATCCAGATCTAATAAACAATGCATAATTAGTGAAGAAACCGAAATTAATGTGTTAGCTTATTTTGAAGCACATCCCAACAACTCAATTAATGATTTAGTGCAAGAAAATGGACTTTGTTTGGGTTCCATCCACAATATTCTAAAAAAGTTTAAGTTTGTGCCCTATAAGTTCCGACCTACACAGACACTAGTACCAGAAGATCAAGAAAGACGCGTTCAGTTTTGTCACTGGTTTATTAATCAAATGAGAACCAATAATGATTTTTGGAGCTCAATTCTGTGGAGTGACGAATCAACTTTTTCTAATAGGGGCATGTTCAACAGGAAAAACAGCCATTTTTGGAGTCGAGAAAATCCGATGTTCTACCGATCTTGTAACCCGCAGAGACGCTTCAGTGTTAATGTTTCGCGCGGTTTAATTGGCTCGATAATTGTTAGTCCAGTACTTTATCAGGGTGCGTTAACTGGTGAGCGGTACGCCGAAATGTTGACTGCCACAATCCAAGACTTCTTGGATGATGTAAATTTAATGGATAGGCAGAACATTTATTTCCAACAAGACGGAGCTCCTCCCCATAACGTTCGTCAGATAGATACAATATTAAACAATTTTTTTGATGACAGATACTTATCAACTAATGGGCCTAACCGTATGCCTCCTCGATCACCTGACATTATTCCAATGGATTTTCTCTTTTGGGGATATGTGAAGAGTGTGGTGTACAACAGGCGATATGATAACCTTGAGGATCTCCAGCAAAGTATCGTTCACGCCATCAATAATATTGATGGTAGATCCATTGCTAAGGCTACTAAAATTGTCTACAAGCGGGCCCAGAAATGCTTGGAGCAAGAGGGTGGTGTTTTCGAACATCTAATTTGAGCTTTGTTTCGTTTTGTTGTTCCTTATTATTATTATCACTTAGAATAAAGAATCCTGTTTCAATTGTCTGATATTCTTTTCATTTTCTGCTCTATGGTAATACAGAAAAATAGTTGACACAGCCACCTTGATGAATTTGGTAAAGGATCAATAACTTTGTCATTTTTGACATTAGGGTGAAATGTCATAGGAACTTATTCGTTCAGAATTTAATTTTCAATCTATTGTATATTGGGTGTGCCATTTAAAAAAACGGAAATTTTTGACATAACTGGCGAACACGATGTTCAATTTTCATTTTGATTTCACCATCGTAACGAGCGGAAAAATGCTACTTCTTTGCCTATTTAACCGACTTCGTAGCACCAATAATAACCAAAACCCTGTATATATATATATATATATATATATATATATATATATATATATATATATATATATATATATTGTGATGGTTAGAAATAGGCATAATAAAGGGGCTAGAGTTTATCGAGCTTAAATTCTATATAGTATGCAAGTTTAAATAAAATTGAAGAAGTATACAGTTCGTTATGAAAAAAAAATAGTATACGAGTATAAAAATATGGTTGTCATATTCATAAAAGCAATGAGCTATACCAGTAGCATGTGAGAAAGGTCAACACGATTCATATTAGTGTTTACGTTTAGTTTCGTTTAAGATATATAAGTAATTTCACATTTTAATCAATTTATTTAAGCAATTTAAACACGTGACAGATATTGATTACATGAAGTACGATAATTTTAATATGTAGAAGATTGTATAGTAACAGGTACAATGCATAAACTCTGCGAACTATAAAAAAGGGTTATGGTACGAATACAGTATATTGGTAAATCACAGACAAAGTGTTTAAAAAGTGCATAAGAAGTGGTAGTGACATAGAAACATAGCTAAGAACATGAACAACATATGTGCAATGTGATATTTAATATATAATTATAATTTGTATACAAAAATGTGTTAACAATATGGAAATGTGAAAAGACAAAATTATGAAATATGGAGTACAAATAAATAGTGATTGTGTTAGAGACATATATAAGAATATATTAGATAAACATTTCAAATGACATAGACGTTTCAAACGCAAGTTAAAAGTAAATTATATAAAGTTAGATTAAGTACTATATTTAAGAATTTTACAAATGTATAGTTTTTATAGGATAAGATAAGTTCAGAATAAATTATAAAAGCATATAATAATATGTTCCCCTCATTTTCACAAAGAAATTAACAGTAAACATGTAATCTAAACATAAAATTAGAAAAGTTGGGTTAACTACCTAAAATTAAGGTATGAAAGTGGAAATTTTGTTAAAACTAGGTAACATAGGTTGAAATATGTGTATTCTTATACAGTTTTTCATGCAGAATTTGAATATGTATTTAGTTTAGTTGTAAAATATGAAATTTGTTAGATATTAGAAAATTTAGGTATTAGTTTGTCAAAATGTAAATTCTTGAAGCGAAGTATGGCATGTGAGGTGTGTTTTTATGCAGAAAGTTGCCCTGATTTCAAAAATGTATTTAAAAAGCAAATCCGAATTGATTTGAAAAAGTTATGGCATAATTTATGTTTTAGTTAATTTAACATTTTTGTTTAGACCAATCAGATGCTAGGATCTTTTGTATGTAATGTAGAAAAAAAATTGAAAATTTGGTATCCATGAGAAAAGTATAAAAGGAGCTCCTGATTTCTCGCTCTCTTGCTTTCTTTTGCTTTTGTAATTTTTTGTGACTAACAGGTCATAGTGCTAGTAGTGCTTTTGTTAACATGTATGTCAATAAAATCCTTCAGTTATTTTCGATGTGATGTTTATTTTTTTGAAAGTGATGGAGGTTGTAAAATAAATTTAACTTCATATCGGCATCTAAAATAAAAGTGCAAGTAAATATAAAATTTTATATAAGAATAAAATACAAGTTAAATCTGAAAAATTGTTAAATATTTAAATCAACATTTAAATATACAAATAAAATAAAAGTGCTTGTCTAAAAGTGTATGAGCATATTACATAAGTGGGTCGTATTTACCACGACGAAGAATTAATACAAGTTAATGGATTTGGATGAAGTTATGGAAATTAAGCAGCATCATTTTCAACAACAAGGCAGTATCGTCGATACATGGAAAGAAGTCTAGGTCCAATGTTAATATGGAGCAAGCCTGATGTGACCCTTATTTGGAAATTGCAACAACACATGTGAGTTAAATTTTTCTATCATAACCCAATTATTGCATTGATTATTATTTTGATGTCCTGTATTTATGTTTTTTGTTTGATTATATATAAATGTTTGTGCGACATGTATCAATATCTGAAAAGTCAATGAACAGGTGTAATTATAAAAATAATAATGTTACTTTGAAGAAAATCAAAATTGTACTCACTAATTTTAGATCCTTTGGTGAAATTTTTGACAGGCTGCATTTATTTAAGTTAGCAAGGACGCAACGCATGCGTAATTTTGCAAATTTCCGTAGAAGCCTGACTCACATTGAAACTATTAATTATAAATTACAATTTAATTATTAACATGAATATTTCCATTCTTTTGATTGCACGAAAAAGATTCGAAAAGATTTAAATAAATTTTTATAATAATAATTAAAAGTTAAAAATTTATTTATTTTATTTGCCAACTTAATTCCAAATTATTTGAACCCTATCCTCGTATTTAAATCAATTTAATTTAATACTAAATATTTTCAAATATTTATGGCCATTACAATATATATATATATATATATATATATATATATATATATATGCCAATCTAAACATTTTTATGTTTTGCTAATCTATTCAGAACCCATGAGCTTCTGGGCGATATTAAGGATTGATAAACCAGTGTTAGCTATTCTTGTCATGAACAAGAAGCATTTGTCAAATACTGACAGCCACGCTAAAAAGTTAATTTTATTGTAAAAATGAAACGATTTCGGAAAATTTTGTGAGAAACCATTGATAGCAATATTGAAAAGAGTGTTCTAAAGAATACATTGAAAAATCAGGCATTTATTTGAGCGCAAGTATTATTCGTTTTCAAAACCTTGTTACATGCTTAGTAATTAAACAGTTTTGCCGTTTTTTAAATTTAAATTTTTAATTGATGAAATAAAGGTTTATTATAAGTTTTGTTATGAAGGTATAAATTCAAAGGTAAATATGTAATTAAAATTTACTCTTGCAAAGTACAGATCGTAGGTTCAAATCCTACTCGAGGTAAACTTTTTATTTATGTATATAATAAAATCAATAATAATTTATAATAATATTTATTTACCTTTGAACTTTTTCGTTCATAACAAAACTTATAATAAATTAATGTTAGTCAAGTTACTTTAGTATGTGTGAATTCTTGCGATAGTGCAGGCTCACATTCCATTAATTAATTAATTTGATTGTAATCTCATTAGATTTAGAATTTAGATCAGTTCTACATACATCAAGACAAAATTTGCATCGATTATGGCTTGAATCTCGATGACGCAGATGGTTAGCGCGGTACTCTAGCAAAGTACAGGTCGTAGGTTCAAATCCTACTCGAGGTAAACTTTTCATGTATGTATTTAATAAAATTAATAATAATTTCTAATTCACGTTGTTCACCAATTCATCGACATTGTGAAGCTTTTCACCGTGTGTTAGAAGTTTCATTAAATATTAAGAACCCCTATGTTACGTTAGTTGAAATTAAAATTTAAAGTAACAAAGTTTGCGAATCGTTGGTTTAATGGAAAGAATGTGATTGATGATGTCATTGGAACATTAAACGTAGTTTTATTTTATTAGAGTTAATTGTGAAATTGGAAGATATCTGACGCTATATTGAAGCTAGATGTGTACCGGGTGGTCAAACAAGAAATGAGGCCGGCCATATTTCAGAAACTACTTATAATGCAGCTTCAAGAAAAAAATTTATATAGCAAGAGTGACCACGCGAAACATCTCGAAATTATTTTTAGAATTGTAGGTCGACCACCAGAGGACGTAACTAAATATCAAACATTAGAGATCTTCACAAAATTTTCCAAATTAAGATACATTAGAAATATGAAAAATGGAATCTTCAGAACATTCTACCCATTTTTGGTTAAAGGGTTTTCGTTCTATTTTTCCAAATAAGAGCTAAGGAAGAGTAGGAACCCTTGTTTTGAAAAAAAAAACGCTCATAAGTCTTGGTTCTCTTCCACCAAATTTCACAAACTTAGTATAGTTGAGAAGAACTTTTCTCCACCAATAAAATGTTCGTTAAGTCTTATCAATGTAACCAATATGGCGAATGGTACAAGGCACTGGTTAATTTTGTTTGAAAATGTATTTTCTCTTGAAAATATTAAATGGAAACATGTAAGTTTGACTACGGCTTGAAAAAATATGCTTAATTAGCAGCAAAACAGCGAAATCCGCATGTCGATCACTAAAAAGAGTACCTATGGGATATCCACATCCATGCTATTGATGAAAACGGGTATAGAAACAACTATTTCAAAAAACAATGTTTGTGTCGTATACGACTTCATCATGGGAATAAGAATGTCATGTGTCCATGATTTTATCAAAGATTTGCCGATCATTTTCGAAATTATAAATTATTTCTTATTACCGTACATCTTAAATATAGCGTAAACTCTCGAAATTGGATGTAATAACGTAACATGTTAGGGAAGCTTTTCTATTGTAATAATGTTTTCTTTTGCCTTTTACGTATTTGAAAGGTTTAGAAATTTAAAAAATGAAACTTTTGTTGTCGATCAAAGTAAAATGAAAGTTCAAAAAGGATATGTGATTTACATTTTTGGTACCGATGTTTAGGAAAACCCTTTTACTAAGTTGAGAGGAAACATTCGCTAGTGTCTTTGTGAATCAGGATAGTTTTGTATAAATAAATGTTTTAGTTATTTTAAACTGGGCGAATTTCGTTAAATCAAGTTGAAATTGTATCGTATAAAGTTAAATTAAAGAACACATTCAAATTATTACATTGCATGGTACGACTTTTGCAAAAGGTAAAGTTAGCCGTCATTGCGTTGCCGTTTCTGTTGATAAGTTTGATTTTAAACAAAGAATTTGGATTCTGTGCACGTTAAATTTTGATTTCAAGGTTGATTTTCGTCGAGATTCTCTTTGATGCGTGTATAGGGTTACATAGATACGGTTTCGAGAAGCGGTTCTGTTGACGATGCATTTTCTCCCGACGATTTTCGAGTTTTAATTCGTGGATGCCCGAAAATCTGAGTACCTTTTCTTTAATTGGCTAATTTAATGGAGGGGGTTTAAGAAACCAATGTGGCGACAAGAGAAGTTATTCATGAGCACAGTAGTAGATTAGCCATAGAAGCGTCCAGATTTTTGTGTTACTGTGACGTTTAGTGTTTAAAGTTACCACGTGCTTTCGTCGTTCTCTGCAGAAGTCTTTGTTTTTTTGCGGAAAAATGCAACGTTCGTTCCAATGTTTCAAACGTAAAGTTCACAGTTTCGCCATTAATTAAATAACCTGCTATAAACAAACCAGTTTTGTCGTTAAGTTACAAATAATAAGTGTTAACTAGGACTTGTACATAATTAGCTAAAAGTAATAAGTATCAAGCAGAACTAGGTCGCATTAAAATAAAGTTAATTATTAGCGTGTTAATGTATGAGTCAGTGTACAAACAACCAATTGAAATTTAATGATAACGCGAGGCGAAAGAAAGGCCGCCATTAGCTGAATTACCCGGAGAGCTGCTAGAGTCATGTTAACATCAACCATAGGGCCGAGGTTCTCCTGCAAGACGGTTCTAGGTGACTGTGTAACAAAAGGTCATCCTCTACCTAAGGTAACATTAATGTGTTTTTTGTTATTGTGGTGGGTGATAAATGCTAATAAATTTATGTTGTGTAATTTGTATTATTTTGTTATATATAACGATTGAATACGCCTTTTCTTTAAAGATTAATCTTTTTATCGTCTAAATTGTGATACAGACGTATCCATCCGAATTTTTATCTAAATTGATTTGAAGTTTTTTTTTTAATTTTTTGTTTAAATTGACTAATTTACATCAAAAATTATGTGACAAGTGCATTTTAAGCACGCCATCTATCTGTAAAAAGGAAAGTAACCATTTATTATGTTGGACATTTGAATCAATTTAATAGACAACCTAGGTGATACGATTGTAAAATTTGTGTTGACAATTCGATCGTTCTGCTGTTTTATTTATTCGTTCACATTACATATATTCAGGTTATTGGAACCTATTATAACACAGCATCTACCTACCGACACGAATTTTGTATGTTTATCGTTTTTTTAATTTACGTTTGTGTTTAGTGTAAATAAAACAGTTCAAGTGATTATTTAATTATAAGGTAACATTTAGAGGCCCATAAATCACTCCACTATTTTCTTTTATGATTTGAGCATAATTAATTGCGACTTTTGAATTTCAAGTGGTTTCCTACAGAATTAAGTGTTTTTTTGGTTTGTTGAAGTGAAATTGCTTTAAAAGTCGAATTTTCTAGTAACGCAACGTAACAAGAGATTATTGTTTTTTTACCAAATTAATGATTGATTTTTGCGGCACGCAATTATTTTTGATATTGTGCTGCATGCGAATATTACGTTTAGGTAATATATCCACCCCGACCACTGGCTAGTCGAGCAAAAGACAAGTTTATCTGTTACCTCGTTTTACTGCCAGTTTATATCGTAACAAGAGATAAACCTTTAAAATTATAATACTCACAATTTGGAAGGGATATTTTCTAGAAATCGTCGTAATAGCGTTGACTATGAAACAAATGAATGCGTTGACAAGGCAACAAGTGTTAAACGTCAACCTACCAAATTGATTTAATGTTTGCAGTACTTATTCTCACAAAATGAATGTTCCAAGCTTTAAAGAGTACGACAAGTGAGCCACTTATTTTCAATGTCATGAAAATGCAACCATTGCTTCGAGGGCATACACCACAGATTACCCGCAGAAGAGAGCTTACGGAAGAAAAGTTTTTTAAGAGATTGGCTACAGTGAAAACCGGATTGTGATACCTTTCTGCTAGCCAGAGATATCCTAAAAAATGATCGGATGTGTAACGACAATGTCGCATTATGACTAAAAAAAGTACCTATAAGGTATCCATATCCAATATATCCATGCTACTGATGAAAACGCGTATAGAAACAAGTATTTCAAAAAAAACAATCCTTGTGTCGTATACGATTTCATCATGGGAATAAGAGATAAGCATTTAAAATTATAATTTAGATGGGATATTTTCTATAAATCGTTATAACATCGTTGGCTATGAAACAAATAAATGTATTGACACGGTAACAAGTGTTAAAACGTCAACCTACCAAATTGATTTAGTGCTTTCAGCACATTTTTTATAAGTTATTGATTCTTACAAAATGCCTCTTTCAAATATCGAGGTGTAGGATATGTTAGCTACTTAATATAAGGTATCCATGATTTTGATGAACACGGGTAGGTAAGTAAGCATTGTAATAAGTGAAACTAATATTTCGTCAATTACTTCAGTTTTGTTATAATAATATAAATATTGAAATAACCAGATGTGATCGAAATAAAACCATAAAATAAATATTAAAGTAACCAAAACGAAAATTTAATCCATAAACAAATAAACAAACAGTAAAAAAATAAATAATGAATGTAGTATTTTTAATGTTTTCCCAAACGTTCAAATTATTTGCCATCACTTTCTATATAAAGACGGACCCTTTCGCGGGTGGAGAAAACAGCACCTTGAATCTCTGCATCAGAAACGCTGTTAACTGTATTCCTGATTCTTTCCTTCAGATCCTCTCGGGTTGTTGGCTTTGTTTGAAAGACTATATCTTTTATCCTTCCCTATAAATAGAAGTCTAAGCAAGTAAGATGGGGTGATTTAGGTGGCCACAAAAATACACTACCTCTCCCTATCTATTTAGCAGGAAAAGTTGTATTTAAATATTCCCTTACAATCACCGCTGTGCTGGAAAAATATATTCCTTCTTGTTGCTAATGATGCATCCTCCCAAAGCAACGGGAGTTCCTGCCTTAAAAAATATAAATACGTATCCCCATCAAGCTGTCTGTCAAAGAAACAAGGTCCCATAATTTTTCCTTCTACTATATCACACCAAACATTAAATGATCATCGTCTTTGATGCTGTACCTCTTGCATCCAGTGTGTGTTTTTCTCAGACCAATAGTGCATGTTATGCAAGTTAACTTGTCCTGCGTAGATAAATAATGACTGGTTTGCCCACGGAAAGTGTGAGAGAAGGCGATGATTTTCACATGCCATGTTTTGTATCCAGTTACAGAAATCTACCCTTTTTTTTTCTCACTATTTCTAATAAAAATCCCTTCTACTGCCCCTAATTCTTCCGTTGTTCGCAAAACTGGTAGAATGTTGTGGTGCTTCAAATCAGCTAAATGGTGTAATTTACAGGATTTTTTGCAACCATTCCATGACGTTGTAACAACCTTTTTTTTGTGGTTGTATTAAAAAGTACATTAATTTAAGAATCGTTCATTTATTTGGCGTAATATTAGAAAAGTTTTTAATTATTAATATGTAGAATTGAGAATGGCAACTTAATTTGCATTTCCTAGCACATATCTTTTGGGTATAATATTACATAAATAGTTATAGTTCCCTTTCTAAAAAAATTGGATTTATATTATTGTATCCGCGCAACGCGTGAAAACTTTTAGGGGAATACTGATTTGAGTTATTCTGAAAGCTTTTTTTAATTCACTTAATGCTGAATGTTACAGCAGTAAGCATGATTTTTACCTAATTTTTTATATTTAGTGCCATCAGATTTTGGTGGTAAGTTATTTTCTAATTCATTATATTTAAAACTAAAGCATTTGTTTGTTTTTTTAGGCACTTAGTTTTCACTTAGTTTGCACTCCTATTTCACTTATTTTGCAATTATTTTACTCATATTTTTTTAATGCATACTTTTATATGGCATTTTTATAATAATTATTTTTAATGGCACGTATAAGTCAGTAATTTACTATTCTATTATTTTAAATGGCAATTTCAATTACATTTTACAACGCAAGTTCTACATACTTTTATAAATAAATTTGGCGAATTCAACTTCAAAAAAATTCAATAAATTTATGGACACAATATATTAAGGATAAATAAGCAAGACATTGACCTCACCAAGTTCACCATTCTGCTTCATAGTTATCAGTTACAGTTTATGTACCGAACAGTTCAAAGGTAATGTTTTTATATAATTTTAGAATAGTATGACTTATGATTTTTTACCTTTTCAATCAGATATTGAATAAACTTAAGTATATCATGTTATTTTATTTTCGTTTTGATTAATGTTGTATTATTATTAACAAACTTGGTTTAGCTGTTCCAATAACGTAACGTATATTTAAAAAATAGATTGGCGCCCGAAGTATCATTTTATTGTTTTTATTTACATTACATATTTTTCTTATTAAGTATAAGTGAAAATAATTAAGCAGATGAGAAGCATGCAGTATTTCAGGAATGTTAATTAAACTCAGTATATTAGAACTCTCCCTATCTTAATTTACCGATGAGCCGACGGCAGTAGCGATTGTTACTTGGTAATTTTTTATATTAATTAAAATTATTCGATCAATTACAAATTGTTTATTACATCATCGCTTTTGTTTAATGTTATAAGTTGGCTCAGTTTTAGTGTTTACACTTTGGCAGCCGCTTTTAATGTTACAACGTGAGCACTGTTTTAAGTAGTCCTCATCTCCGGACATTGCTTTTTCAGTATGTGAAGTCGTCCTCATGCGCGTGGAGTTATACATCCTCAAAAAACAAAATCGTATAGTTCATTCTAACCCTGGTTGAATAAGATTATGCTGATGCAATATATTTTAAAAATAAATTTTATACTAAATGGAAATTTAATCAAACGATCGAGAGTCATGAAGAATACATGCTAGAAATATCCACAAAAGTGTTATCACTAAACCTAAAAAGTTGTTGGACAACGAAAATGCAATGAACTAGTTACAGCAGTAGTAAATTGTGGTCTTTAGTACCTCGTACATCTACATTTCCCCCCATGATATACTTTGACGGATCTGTTTGCTGATTCTGTAGACAAACCCAATCTTTTTGCGGATTTATATGAATCAAACTCGTGGAATTATTCTGGGAAAGATGTGTCCTTAGTCACCTCTTCCACAGATAATCTGAAACCAATTCGTCTCTTAGAATCGATTATCAGTAGGTGTGATCTCAATAAGGTGACCGCACCAGACGGTATATCAGTTACTATTTTAAAGAAATGCTTTCCTGAACTAGTACCAGTTCTATCTAAGCTCTGTTCGATCCCTATGTCTTCTGGAGAATTATGGAAGTTAGCAAATGTTCAACACGTTAAAAAAAAGGCGATTAGATCGATCTCTCCAACTACCGACCAATTTCCATCACTTCCATTATGTATCAAATCATGAAAAACCATCAATCAGCAACTCCCTCTTTAGATAAAACTAACAAACTTCTTAACGACAACCAATATGATTTTACGCAGAATCGTTCAATAGGCGATCTTTTTTCATATGTGACCCAAGTTTGCAACAATAAATTAGAACAATCCGATAAAACAGTTGTAGTTGCTTCTGATATTTCAAAAGCATTTGATCAGGTTTGTCATAAGTGTTTACTTGCTAGACTCACCTCGTTTGGATTAAATGATACACTCATCAATTACGTTTCTAGTTTCTTTGGCAACAGTTGAATACGTATCGTAACTGATGGTAGATCTTAATTTTTCAGATTGTATTAAAGCAGCTGCTCATAAAGTGGGCATTTTGTAATAATCTAAGCAGTACTTTACCTCTCGACAACTCTTTCTGCTGTATAAGGACCTTGTCTAGAGTATAATACTCACCTATGGGTAGGTGCTCACCAATACGATTTCGATATCGTTGAATGATTTAAAAAAGGAGTGATTAGGCTTATAAATGACCGTCCTTAACTTCTCACATACAGTCCCTTGAGCATAGAAGAACCGCTTCGGTTCTTTCTCGGTATTATCGGTATTACATTGGCTGTTATGCTGCCGAATTACATTCCTTGATACCATTTAGGGGCAGCTATGTTAGGAATGTTCGGTTGGCATTATCAACATACTGTGCAACTCTCAACTTGTCGTACCAAACGTCAATATCTCCCTATCCATCCTCCTAAGTGTTCCTGAGTACTTTAGCACAGTAAGTCTGTTCAGGACCACAATTGTTAAAATGATAAATTTCAAACCTTTCCTGCATTTTGACTTTGTAACTTTGACACAATTTCCTTCGCAACAATAGTGTCTACTATAATAAAGTGTTAAAATCAAATTAATATAACATAAAACCCAGGGGACCAGAGGTCCGCGGATTTGTAACATCGTCACCCTTAGGACATAAACATCTAATATTACCCTTGGTACATAAAAAAAAAGAAAGCAACTCGTTTCATTTCCTCCCCGAATGGGAGGACGGGCTGGTCGAGCTTTCCACGATGCTTGAGCAACCGCGATTGGTTCAAGCATACACGTCTACGTTACTTACATATGCATGGTGGAATTAAGGATGGGTGCGGTTAAGATAGGATCGTAAGGAATGAAATTAGGGTTCTCTACCCTAACATTCGTCGAAATAGCCGCAGTGGTCATGCCTCATACCTCTGTTCTGTACTACTATTTATTTTAAATATTCTCACTTTTTAAGTTTTTCATTTTGAAAGTGGCAACGTTGCGTTGTGACATTATCAAGTGAGATATAACCTGTTGCGGTTGAAATTGTTATTGTTAATGACAGCCGACGTTTTGATGTATGTTTACGGCTATGTTTGTTTATGTTTATTGTTTTAAAAGTTTGCATTACTCAATAAAACGTTGAGTAGTAATATTTTTACAGCGCGGTCAAAGTATTAGATAAAGCAATAATAATTTTATTACAATGATGACCAAGGTGGGGTCTATCTGCAACCTAGGACAAAATAATTTTTTTTTCGCTAAACAATTTTTTTTAATCTTTGTTATGAGCATGTTATTCTGAAATGAAAATTATTAAGGTAAGTTAATTCAATCACTATTAATGAAATTATGATTACTCATAGGGTCCAGCCGGACTCCACTTTGGCCATCGGAAGGTTAAATGATGTCAAGTTTCTATTTGTGAATGCTTTTATCAATTTAAAATTAAAGTTTTTCACAACTTTACGCTTACATCATAACTTGATTACATTTTGTTAAATTTGTTCTTTGGTTATGACATTTAACCTTCAACTGTTAGAGGGTGTTTTGGGTTGTCATCTTCAAGGCAATTTAATAATATTCACTTCATTAATCTAGTTATTCTTTACTAAAATTGTGTTCCAAAACATGTAATGTCATATTTTACGACATTTAATGACATATCGTAATGTCTTACTTTACCGCACTAGTGCGGCAAAGTATCACTTTACTGCATTATTGCGGTAAAGTAAAAGTGAGAATAAAATCATTACTAAAATAAAATCTAAGAAAATTTAATAAACTATTTATTATAAACAGTAATAATAAAAGTATTGCAATTAGAAATCTTTTAACCAGATGTAGAGGCAACGCTAACGTTGTCCACAGAACTGACAATCTGACGTACTGCGTGGACGGAGGATTTCTCCTTAACTATTAGAGATATCAATTACCAATTTTGGTATGGTAATACACGATCATAGGACCTACATTCCAAAAATATTTAGGTATATACAAGGTGATTCACAAAAATATGCCAACCCAAACCTGTGTTTTTTTAATGGAACAGCCTGTATATTTTTGCATTTTTGGATTCACTGTTACATTTAGAACAAAAATATAGAAACTTTGGAACCACGATTTATAAATCTGTTTATACCACCGACTATTAATAATAGTCTACTAACAAACAAACTGGGAAATTTTTCGAAAACATGTAAAACTATACAGAATGATTAACTTACGTGAAATTTAATTTTCCTCAATTTTTTCAAATACTACACCCTGTATATTTTTTCACATTTCGATTCTCCGTGAAAAGTAGATACTAATTGATAATAGGTTTCATAGCTATAAGACGGACCATTTTTGAGATATTGACGCTTTTACGTAAAAATATTCTAAAATACAAACTTACTATGACAAATCAGGTAGGCTAGCCGCTCGTAAGAAAGAGGAACAATTGCATCTATTGTTTTGACGTTTGTATAATCATTAAAATATTGTTCCATTAGTTTGTGTATTTTGGGATTGTCGTTTTTTTTTGTATAAAATGAATTTTTCCAAAGAAGAAATGGTCGATATGATCTTTATTTACGGCGAAGCTCAAAGAAATGTTTTGCTGGCTATTCGTTTGTACTATGAACGATAGACAGAGAGAAGACCGCCGCGGAAAGAATCGTTTATGAATGTAACTTAGAGATTTATAAATTCTGGAAGTGCGTGTTATCCCAAGCGCGCAATAACAAGCCCAAATGAAGAAATTGAGTTTCAAGTTGTGGCATCTCTTACAGAAAATCCGCAAATTGGTACCAGAGAGCTAAGTACACACCTAGACCTAAATAGAAATACAGTTCGAAAATTTTTCGAAAACATTTAAATCTACACAGAATGATTAACTTACACGAAATGTAATTTTCTCAATTCACGCCTGCATATTTTGATCTCGATCCAGTTGAAAACAGTACGAATATTAATTGACAATAGTAGTTCATAGTCATAAGACGGACATTCTTCTTGAGATATTGAATTTTTGAAATATTGAACGATACAAATAAACCACAAAATCCAGAGCAATTACAAAGATTTACGAACATCTGACAAAGTGCCTCACTTTCATATTCTTTAACTGAAGAAATTTCTTCATGAATTAAAATAAAACAGTCTCTAGCATGGTAAATAAGTCTGTTAACTAAGTAAACATAAACGTATAAACCATAAATTCTAAATTAGATGTTCCAAATCTAAATATTGTTTAATGCTGGTAAACAGAAAGTTATCGCCAACATTATTTCGAAATCTGATTGAAAGCAGCTCTATCATTTCTAATGCGGAATTCTTCATGATTAAAATAAAACAGCTCGTGGTGGCAGGATGCGGTAAACTTTTCTGTTACGTACTAAAGGAAGAAATGTAAGATCCGGTGAATTGGCTGGTCACTTTTGACACACTATTCTCTATCCACCTCATAGGATAATTTTCTATGGGTAGATATTGTAACTGCTTGCATGCAGTTTGGAGCGCATCATATAAAATCCACAGTAGAATTTATTGCCTTAAAAATGACAGCTGTTTCAGTGTCCACTATTATACGTCGTAGTTAAGTGAAACAAGTAAAGTTTAACGGAGCATAAAATTTAAAAATTTTACAAGATTTAAACATCTGACACAGTGCCTCCCACTTTCATATTTTTCACGCGGGGAATTTCTTCATGGATTAAAATAAAACAGTCGTGCGTAGGCAGTGGTGAGAGACTTGCGTCTGTTACACTAAGGTAAGTGAAGTGTATGTAGTTACCGTAATCCTAATTTTACTTATTCCAAAACAAAATATTGTTTATATAGGACTGTAGAATATACAGAAAAGGGTTACATTTTCGCCTAATATATTTTCGAACATCTGATTACAGTGCCTCTCACTTTCATTTTTTTAACGCGAGAAACTTCTTCATGAATTAAAATATAACAGTCGTGCGTAGGCAGTGGCAAGGGACGTGCGTCTGTTACACTAAGGTAAGTGAAGTGTAGAAGAGCAAGTGAAACACTTTTATTTTAGGCATACTCATTCTCTGTTACACTATAAGTGAAGTTTTTATAGAAATGTAGAACATTTGCGATGCAGTTTTGGTAAGAATAAATAAAATTATAGCTAAATCTTTTTTGCTTTAAAAAACATGTTCACTGTTTCACTGTGGATCAACTACAAATGAAACTTCGAAGTTAGAAACATAGTATAAAAGGTTTAAAAAAAGTAGATTAATTATCTCACGTCAAGTGAGCCAAAGGAAATGTAAAATTTCAATTTCCCATTGAATCTAACAAGAACGAAGTCTTCTTTCCTGGGCGTTTTATTTTCAAAATGGTCATCAATATCAGATAAACTCAAATGATCATCATCAGAGCTTCCAGAATATCTTAGTTCTACATCTGAATCTGACGACTCATTATGATGTTGTACTTTCTTTACTGTTTTGGCCTTTTTGTGTTTCTTTTCTACGAAATTTAATTCTGATATTCTGATTCGAGTCTTTTGTGAAATATGCTTTCTGTTTTCTTTTTCCAGAAGAGCTTCTTTCTCGGGTGTGTCGGTTATTATTGTACTTCGTTTCTTTTCCCTTGTCTGTCTGTAAGTGTTTTCTCGACTGTGCGGCTTAGGGAATCCTTTATATTCTTGTGGTGAGATAAATTTTTCCTTTAAAATACTAGTAGCAGCAACGTTTCCAGTTGAGATGGCAACATTCTTCTCAGGTGTTCCTTGCTCACCATAATAGAGCGCATTCTGTTGCGATGGACTTGGCTCATCAACTGAATTATTGTTGTTTGATACTGACTGTGCTGGTGAGCCACAGAAACCAACTTGATTAACATCTTCTTTTGAAGAGCTGGGAACTAAGTCAGTTTCTACAAGAGGTCTATCAGTAACTGCCGAGCTAAGGAAAACACTGTCTGTGAAAATGAATTTATTCAAAGGATAGATTACACACTTTCTAAACCCAGCCATTATATTTGCTGGTGTTAATGCCCTTGTGAGAACTTCAGATACACATTCACTGATATAAATCGATAGAGGAACACCAGGATGTCTAATAATCCAAGATTGACAGGCGGAATTATAGTAACTCTTGAAAGGAGCAAACACTGACACATCGAGGGGTTGAGTTTTATTACTAGTATGTGGAGGAAGTGTTAGTATGTGTATCCCAGCATTTCTTGCTTTATCCACAACTTCAATGCTAATATGGCTCTCGTGGTTGTCAAAGATTGATAAAGTAGGCCTCTCTTTACAACTTACTGTATGTTTAATAAAATGATCCATAACAAGGGGAAACAATTCAGCATTTATCTAGCCCGAAGAATTAGCCAATCCAAGGGTTCCTGAAAAACCACCTTTTAGCATATGTTCTTTAAATTTTTTTCGGGGGAAGACCATGACTGGTGGAATATAGGTGCCCAAATCGGAGACAATAACACATGTAGTAACCAGCTGCCCCCTTTCTCCACTTGTACAGCTGTTAACCTGTTTAACCCCCTTTCCTGTTACAATTTTCTTAGGAACATGTACGGTAATCGTATTCGTTTCGTTTAAATTTAAAATGCGGGAACCATCTATCAGTTCTGGTATTTGATTAAAAAGTTCCTCTAATTTGAGAAAAAACTGGTCGATATTGTGCCGGTTAAAGGAGATTAATCTTGAGAGACTACACTGTTCAGGTTGGCGAATACTAAGATTGCCTCTTCTTTTTAAAAATCCTTTATGCCAATCTGGCCCTGCTGCCTTAGTTTGTTCCCATGATTCTGGAAACCGTTTCTTGTTTATTACTGCACATTCGTATGCCAGGTGTCTTACTTTGGCGGTAGTCAACCCATAGGCCATTTGGCTACATGTATGGATATAGTCAAATAATGAAGATTCCCCATTTTCTGTAAAAACTCGGTTTACATCATAATGAGGTTCCATGCGAACGTCGATATCAGGATTTAGCCGTTGCTTTTTAACATATCGAAATAATGTCACGTATTTTACATTAAAATTCTGGGCAGCTTGGCTCATTGACATTCCTTTATGAAGAACAGCATTAACAGCCGCAGTCATATCTTTTTTTGATGCATACCCTATTTTTCTTAGCTTTGGCTTCCTTGCCATCTGCACAAAAAAAAATTATACAGAGCCTGTACATCTGGTATACAGTGAAATGGTTCGAGGTCTTATATTGGTACACAGTGAAACGTTTCACTGTGTACTTTGCCACGGTGTTTCAGAGTGTACTTCTAACGAATTTTGCAAAAAGTTTTACCGAAACTTAATAACACATTATTTAAAAGAAGTAACTTGTAGGTTAGGTTAACAAATGATCCAGGCAGCCGATAAAATATTAAAACAATGATTTAGTAAGAAGACGCATTTTAAATATGTGTGAAACTGTGACCTCTAGAAAACAAATTACCTTAAAATTGCCACTGGTTCTCACTATAACTTATACCCGCAGTTTTAATGGAAGACATCAACTAGCTACTGAAAGTTTGTAAAGAACCAGCGTCCTTTACGTATGCTTTTTAGAATAAATTATGTGCGGACCATCCTGTATGTAAGATTTCAAAAGTTTACGCGATATTGCACAACGAATAATTTATTCATCACCGCTGACGTGTATTTCTAAGAAACCGTAAGTTTCTGCACGTCAGAACGATTTTAACCAATCGCATAACGGCATCCCCCGCACGGTAGCCGCGAAGCCGCCCACCGATGCACCTTTATAAACTCGCGACGCGCATGATAAAAAGAAGAAGACGAATCGCAGTAGATTCAAGTCAAGCCGTTCCAGAAACCAGTAGCCGCAGCCGCCCCGTTCGCTTCGTGTAAGCACCGACCTGTTATTCACCGACGAAGAGTCCTTCGCGATCTGCCGATAACGCGCACCACGACGCACCGGGCAACCTAAAGTTTAATCCTGTACTGCTATTGATAGACACGTAAGTTGTAAAGTTATACACTCTGACAATTTACAATCAAATACTACAGACCGTAAATAACTCCGGGCTGAGTCTCCAGGAGTTATACCAAGTACACCTAGAGTCACGCAGGGTAGATCCCGACGTAACTCGCATATACAAAGTACACTGACACCTAGAGTGCTACGCAGGGGTAGCCCCCGTCGTCGCTCGCCAATACAAAGTACACTAAAACCTAGAGTATCACGCAGGGGTAGCCCCCGACGTAACTCACAAAGACTTGAGGGTGAAGGGTTGTTACAGGGCTGTAAAGACCTACGACCTTTCTCTTAGTATATCCAGTAAAGACAGGCCGTCGCCTACGTCTTCTGAGCATTACTGAAATCCCGCTCGAAACTCATACACTACCTACAGACAAACACCATAACCGTACACGGTGTCTTTGATCGCAGGAGAGTACACCCGAAACCTGTAGTATAAATTTGTAGATAAATTTGTAGTCCACCTAACCATCGTAAACACCTGGTGCGAGAACGTTTGTAAATAAATTAGAGAGTACGTAGATTATTCTATCTTTACGTAAACCTATTAGAGTAGTTTTAATATTAAGTATTTTGTTCCCTTGATTAATTATAAATAATTAAACTTAGTATAGAGATCAGAAATTAATTTAGTTAGATAAATAATCTAATTGCCTACATTAAACCGGTTATAATTAAAGAAAGACCGTCCCGAGATCTCGCGTTTGCATACGCGCATTTCGCGTGTATTATTTCCCGGGAGTAGGACATACTTGCTTCAGCGCTCCAGAGTTACTAAAGTCTAAGCACGATATCGATTTTCTCAATCCCCACAACGACTCGAGTTCATTGCGCTGGCGCCCCGACCAACAACGGTATCAAGGATAACGCTCTCGCTACTGTACATCCAGGACCGTAACCTAAATTTTACCTCTTAGGTAAGGAATAGATTAAAAAGACTATCTCTGTTCACAGAAGCGACTACGCACACAGTGATCGGCCGCCAACCAGGAGAACGAGCCGCCAGGACCCGGAACAAGAAGTCCCCATACGTTTTGTTGTTAATTACCTTTTTTATTTATTGTTGATATTTATTTAATATACATTTTAAAAACGCTTTAAGGTATTTATTTAAGGTGACAGTGTTAAGCCCATCCAGTACTTACTACGAACCACACCTCGTTTATAAAATAAACACGATTGAGCAAAGCCGAGGCAAAGTAAAACCGCGTTGGGTTACCAAACCAGAAGGGCGCAAGATAAATATAGCACCTAAAAGTAGCTGAGCATTGCAAGTTGTTGCTCGGGTGATTGTTACCAACCTACCAAAACTGCAATACGGCGGCGTATTTGAAAATTAAATTGATTGTTTCACTGTGAACGCTGTTTCACTGTGGCCCACTCCTTTCATTTTGAACGTGGCAACGCTGCGTCGTGACATCAGCTGAGATATAACCTGTTGTGGTTGAAATTATTATTATTATTAATGACATCCGACGTTTTGATGTATGTTTACGGTTATGTTTATTGTTTTAAAAGTATTTTCGTTACACATGCAGACGAGTAATGTAAAGTAAAGTGTTAAAGTTTTATTTCTCGTGTTTTATTATCCGAACCTGTAGTCTCGGCCGTAACAACGGATAGTTGTTTAACGGTGGGGCACGATACCTCATACAAGGTAGACGGTAACGGGGATCGAATCTATTACCTTCCGGATGTTAAGTAATTGGTACGTAAATAACTATTACATGTAATGGTTAAGCGCTACTAACGCCAACGATATTTATTTATACGATAGTCAATTGGTTTCGATATTATAGATGATTATTAAATAATATATCTTTAATAGAATAAACATTACAAAACTGTTTTGAATAACTAAATGTTTTTGAAGGAATATATTTTATGAACAAGCCAGCTGCTCTAAATATTGTTATTAGTAGGATTTCTTTTAAATTATTAATTATTTAAATGAATTATCTCCGTGCTAAAATAAACTACAATTATAATAGGTTGATTTTGTAAGTGAGTACTTTAAAAGTCTACATGGAACGTAGTATAATGCTGGTATAAACCAGATACTTTATACAATAACAACGTACCCCTTTACAAAACAAGACATAACAAGATTCAATTATTTTAGATGGAAGATCGTGGTGCGGTTTGAATATAAATGGATATTCAATCATCTTCACTGTAATTTGGGTCATTACTCTAAGTCTAAGCAATTTAATGCAAAATGGTCTTATTGATCGAAGCACTTACACTTAAATTAACATAAAATTTTAAAATTCAGTTTTTATATCACTCACAATTCATCCATTATGCAGAAGACAAAAAAAGTCTCTAACAGAATTACTTAAATTATACCAAATTCCAAATTAATCCCAACTTTAATAACTAACAATCAGAGCATGATATCTTTAGATGAATATTGTGATTAAAAATTATTTTCATTAAGAGCGGAATGTTTCCATTGTAGATGTATTCAATGCATTGCGGAACGAAAACGTACGATAATAAAAAGCTTGATGAGACTCGACTTATTTTCTTAGCGGATATTAAGTTAATTGCTAGAAGTTTATAAAACTTGATTAATTTACGAGGCATCATCAAGCACTAAGCAATTAAACGGAGTAGTACACGGTACTACTATATAACGCATGGTGATGGACCCATTTACGTCGGTTATTTAAACAATACGTGATCTGTCACGTAATGTATACGTAATAAAGTCCTCAATTAGCAAGTAGAACTGATGAACTCCAGTAGGACATTTCGAATACAAATTTACTTTAAGGGATATGTAGGGCAACTACTTGATGTCCCAAAGCCTAATGCACGATAAATGCTACCCAAACACAAATTTATATGCTTTTAAGGTACATCCTTGTCCTTTATCCTAAAAAAGTCCAATATTCCTATAACCATTTAGAACAAAATCGTAGTGCTATGTTAAGGTTATTTCAAAACGTTACACGTATAACGGTTTTATAACATTAATTGGATTGATTACAAAACTGCATAAAATATTGAATCGGATGCTATTCAGGAAGGTCTTCAATGCAGTTATGACAGTATCCATCCAATGGACGCTTATGGGATTTGAAATCGGAAATAATTCATAATACACCGTAAGGTTCATACATACAGATACACGAAATTGGCTTACGAATGCATTATGTGTACCCCGGTATCTCCAATTTAATGTTAACTCGTGTAGTGGTTACATTATAAAAAGATCTAAAAATAAATGCGGAGATACGTATTTATTTTTTCTGTTTTGTATATATTGAAAATATCACTCGAATTCCACTTTTTTTTAAGAATTACGTTTTTCATTTTATATGCTTGTGTTTCTAGAGACTAGTATGTTTGAATATGCATTCGGTTTATAGAGTTTTAAAAGTCAGAACAATAAATTTTATTTTATCTTTAAAACACAGACCCAAGTATACACGTCAATACAGGTTGGATAAAAATTTGTATATGTGCACCATTTGGCAATCTCTTGATAAGGTTGAAAATATACCACTTAGGAAATGTTTGACAAATACAAGTAAATGGAAAAAGTAATTTAATATACAGGGTGATTCTTTGGGAGTTCTAATTAAACGTTTTAGTGAAACTTGACATAATTAAAATCTGAAAATTTGGGGTATGGGGTTTTCGGATATGCCCAGTTGATCTAAAACATTTAGTCTTCTACCACTTCCGGTTATACCGGAAGTTGGCTAAAACTTCCTTATTTTAAACATACTTTTGAGGATTCTCTCAACATACGGTTTTGCTAGCTTATACCGAGTGTTTTACGAGATATGACCAATTCTAATACGAAACAGTGTCCGGTTTGACACACTGTATCTTTATAAAATTATAAGTAATAAAAAGGGAAACAATCTGGTTGGTAAAAATTTCTTTAGTATCATCTATTTTAATAAAACTTTAACATTTTGTGAATAAAATAATTTTTAATGTACGAGGTGATTTAAAACGCGTACTAAAACATTTCTCAACTTTCTTAAATGGATCACCCTGTATTTTATAACGTTATTAGAAAGAGTTTTAACTGTTCTTTAAGTTTCATTGTAACGGTATAAACGGGTGGTAGAACGGGATTACAGATAAATTGGCCTTTTTGCCCCGACTAGCCAACGTATGGGTGTAGGTCAGATGTTAAAAAAAATTGCACATCCAGAATAGTAAATCTTACGTAAGTCACAATAGAGGTTGAAGACAAAATCGAAGGTTTGGGCGCCAGAATGTTTGGTAGTCGAAATAAGGGTTGTCGTGCCAAAATTACGAGTACATAGCGTGTCTAAACATACAAAAAACATACGCTTATCTATCCGTAATCAATCCCAGGTGTGCTGGACAGCAACTCAGCAAACTACCTGAAATCGGGCTTAAAAAAAAACACTACACGCCTGTCAAATAAAAGCGTGATAAACACTCAATAAATTTACGTTACTACACCTCAGTGTAAATAATTAGGCATTAAGTAATAATCAAAACAAAAAAAAAAAAAGCTATAGAATGAACTCTAAACTGAATCAATACTCAACTAAAAATCAAATAAAATCCTAAATATTAATAACGCTATTACTCAATAAAATCAAAAAAAACTAACTTCGTTACGTTAAAAACTAAAACGCCGGTAATTTGCAATTTGCAAAAAAACTCTTATGTAACACAAAAGGGTTTCTATAGAATCAAAACACATTTATACAACCTGACAAACTATAATAAAATAATAAAAATTATAAATATAAAAAAATGTAGACATACGATAATGCGTATAAACAAAAAAATAAATGCTTAAAAGGCGACAGGATGTCTGATCAGAATACTGCTTTTACGCCAGTCTAAATCGTTTAACCTATATTTATAATTCGTGGATAATATACCCACACTACAATAGGGTCGATTGCCCTTTAATACCAAAATAAAAAAAGTGTGAAGGCGGAGCGTCAAAACTATAATTAATTACGCTAAACAAATTCAAACAACTTACTTTAACAAAAAAAAATAATGACCCCGCTTTCAAACCTTCATCAACACATAAAAAAAAATAAATCGAAACACACAAAAAATCTTGAAATATTCAATAAAAAACAATATTATGTTACCTTAAAGGTCTAGAATTACACCTCTTCTGTGTTACAATGTAAGTGGAAGATAACCAGGTGGTCGGTTACGGCTATGACGGAAATGAACTCTTCCTGATCTGGCAAAATGATGAATGAAATGTTGACTATTGTTCTATGATACACAAACAATTCTTGGATTGATTCGCGTTAAATTGTTACTGCATAAATTCAAAACTTCTTTTAAAATAATAATAATTTGAGCGTTCACAATTACTTGATAACTTTTAGCCTTTAATTGGTTTTATTTCCACTAATAATCCAAAATGTTTATAACTTGATTTAATTAAATATAATTTTTAATATATTGCGAAAGTTTCTTTATCTTTAAATACGCTTTGTACGATAAATAGGTGGCACTGCAAGAACGATGATGTTAATATCCGCAGAAGCGATATAAACCAAAGAGGTCACTGAAGCACTATACAACACGACGATGTCCTCTAGGTAACTTTACGTAAAACCGAAATCGGCACTAGGTATAATCCTTTGGTGATGAACAATTTTAATAAATCCCTTTCACAGGTAATCTTCAGGAGTAGCTAAACTACCCTTACTACACAAAAAAGTACGTTCGTTAAACACCACAAGGTCCCAAAATTTCAACGTTCTAAACCACCCCTTAAAGCGTAACACTAAACGGCAACGTATACTACTCGAAAGCGCAGTCAATTTTTGACTCCCAAAAATTATTAACAAAAATCCATCTTTGATTTTGCATCCCACTACTCATAAAAAATCTTATCTAAGTTAATTACACCAATTAAAAAAACGGAAGGGGAAAATAAGGTACCCCGATACACAAATTCGTTTCCGTCCGTAAGGACTCGGTAAATGTTCAAAAACTCAAACGTCAGCCAAAGTATCCTGTACAGCCTCTCTATGTTTACCTTAAAGTACGAACAATAAGGCCCACATGCAATCTCTATAAATCAAAACCAAAATACCTAATAATAAACTGGACAACTATACTTAAGCGTCTTTATGTCGCTAACATGACATCATACGCCGATAATTCCACACTATTTATTTAAATTACTTAATTTTCTATTATATTTTACGGAAAACAAACGAAATGAACCTTAATTAAACTTATATACAACTATATACAAGTAAACGTTAATCAAACTTCTATAAACGGGAAATAATAAGGAAAAACAACCTAAATTTCGGAATAATAATTTCACAAACAAAGAATCTAAAGCTCACCACACACCTACCATCCCTAAAGGTTGCTACACACGTTAAAATAAATTTACTATAAAACATAACTTGACAAAAAAAAATATATGTGTATACGGAATCTAACTAAGTACATAAGACTACAAACAAAATTACCCAATACGTATACAGGGTGTTCAAAATACCCTGACATCATTAACCACTCTTTATACCTAAATCGAACCTTTATTGGGGTATTTAGTTTTATAGCACAAACTATTGCATTAAAACATCAAAAAATCAAAATGCAAAATTACAAAAAATATGTATAAAATCAAATTTAACATTTAAAGTAAATGCTCAAAAACATCTCCTTGTTGCTGCAAACATTTATTAGCTCTTTGAAGTATGGAAGTCATTGTTGCCTGTATAATCTGCACTGGTGTTAGTGACGCAAATGCATTCCGAACCCTTTCTATAGTGTCTTGTTTATTTTTTAAAAGTTTTTATTTAAATAAAATAAAACTTTTGTTATGTTGGTCGATTTTAAAATATAAAACCTTCGCTTTCTATTAAAGTGAATTTTTCGCGTCTAACAATAATGATTTGAATTATTTAACACGAGATATTATCTGATAGTTTCTGGTTTACAGGTAACAATCTTATTAATTGCCAATGGTGTAACTTACGTTTTTTTTTTTGGTGGCGGCGGTGGTGGTTTTTATGTTACAGGCGATAATTTAATACTGACGGACACGTCTAGTTTTTACGGTTATTTTTCTATATTCCTGGAATTAGCTTTGTTAACTAGGTGTTCGGTTGAATCTCCCGACGAGGTTTTAATTACAGATATTTTGCGGTTGCTGGTACGTTTGTCGAGGTGTGGTTTTTGTGTTATAGTGTTCGTGTAAATTTGTATAGGTGGATCTCCTTTGTTAGTAATCTGGCCCCCACCCGTTAAACTACGTAAAGGATCTCCGTCGGTCAATGGAATCTCGAGCAACTACCCTTCAAACTCCACAGCGTAAATGTGTGTCTAGTAGTAGAAGAGTATGTCGGGCTTACAACCCTCCATATCCCTATCACCAGGTATCTCAACTTACGTACTTTCAACGTTAGATCTCTGCAACTCTAACCTTTTGACTTCGGTGATGCTATCAAGTCGCGGTTACAGGCGGACGGTTTACAACAGGTAGCAATCGGCGCGAACGCGACGATATATCACACGGTTTCGATGCGAAATCTTCTGGTAGCGCTTCTGGTGGAGAGCGATTGATAATAATTCATTAGGAAGAGAATCTTAAATCTTAAAAAAACTTCTATTTCTCTTTTAAGCAGCGCGTGCCGCGTTTTTATGAAGAATTCGCGAGGGTGGTTACGAAACCTTGGTGGTGAGATTCCGTAAGCCAGTATTGGTGGAAGATGCTCTGACGTATACAAACTTTTAAACGTTTTTGAGATTTACGTCTGGAGGGAGGATGCATGATTAATTATTGTGCAATTTTATGCAACGCTATGAAATATGTTTAACTTTTACTAGAACTTCAACGAATTTTTATAATTGCTTGCACCTGTGCATTTAGCGAGTCACCTTATCTTAATAAATTCCGTGAATATTATCAGTACTGGTATTTTACTTATCAAATAATTAATCATGACAGGAAAATTTTGAATAAAGGACGGCGTCTTGCTAATAAACCTTAGGAACTAATTAATAATAATAAAAATTTAGGATATCTGACGGCGTCCCTTTACAATCTGTTTATAGCCGGATAAGGTCTTATAGGCTGTGTTCATATCGTCCATTTTTATGTCTTCCTCTTACATCACTTCACCATCTACGCAGGCTAGAATGGAGCAACGAAAGAGCGAATTAGGCATCGAATTGGGTTTAGTGACGAGTCCCGATTTCGCTTGTGGGCCCACGATGGTCATAGGGGGGGTCAGACGGATGCGTGGAGAACGTTTATTTTTTTATTTTTTATAAATCCCCAAATGAAAAAGTCTAAGGGGGTCAAATCAGGAGAGTGTGGAGGCCACAGATATGGACCTTTATTTGCTATCCACCTTCTATCAAACATTTCGTCCAAACATCGGCCAACGGCTCTGGTACTGTGCGGTGTCGCGCCGTCTTGTTGGTACCATGCTTGATTTCTCTCTATCGCTGGCAAATTGATCAAATTTGGTTGAACCACATTTCTTAAAATTTCCAAATACCGTTGTCCAGTAAGGTTTTCGTCGTAGAAGTGGACACATGAAATTCGATCACCTTAAACAATTATCAAAAGACTAAAGACAAAGATCTAGGATTTAAGCACCTGCCTTTTACCTATTTTAAATTTTATGTCTACTTACCTTTTACTGCACAAAATACGTTAAAGGACCATCTTTCTTGAAATGCTCTTGCCCTTTTTAGATGGGGATTTTCGGTTTCCCAGTAGTGACAATTATGCCTGTTGAACATGCCATTATTCGTAAATTTTGCCTCGTCAACCCAAATGATACTACTTAAAAAATCTTCATCCCATCTTTCTGGATCATAAGCCGTTCACAAAAGTTAATCCTTTTTTGCTAAATCTGTATTATTTAGGGAATGTACAGTGGTGTAGAAATAAGGTCTCCACTTATGTTTTTTTAAAATTCTTTGAATTGTTGAAAACGACAATCGCAAATGACGCGTTACATCTCTTATGGAAGCATTCGAATATGCAGTTAAAAATACCAAAACGTTTATCTCATTATCTTCATTATTGACTATTGGCTTATCTCTAATAGTTTGTGCCCTAAATGATCCATACTCTTGCAAATTATTCATAACGGCATCAATGGTTTTATTAGTTGGAGGAGGTAAGTCAGGGTATCGTTCTGCAAAAATACGACATGTTCTGGCTGCGATTTTGTGGCATTCTCCCTGAATTAGTAATAAATTAATGAAATCTTCATTAGTGTATCCTGATCTGGCCATTATCCTTAACCATACTTTAAATCTTAAACTTTCTACAAATTGGAATAATGTTAACTTGTTTATCTATCTAGAATTTTAGACGCAAACTGGGAACTGTCAACTAAAATTTTAACGGCACACTATACAATAATAATCAAAATCATAATACAAATCATTATTCCATACATTAAAAGCTAAATACCCCAACAACGATTCGATTTAGGTATAGAGAGTGATTAATAAAACTTAAAGAACAGTTAAAGCTCTTTCTAATAACGTTATAAAATACAGGGTGATCCATTTAAGAAAGTTGAGAAATGTTTTAGTACGAGTTTTGAATCACCTCGTACATTAAAAATTATTTTATCCACAAAATGTTAAAGTTTTATTAAAATAGATGATACTAAAGAAATTTTTACCAACCAGATTGTTTCCCTTTTTATTATTTATAACGATACAGTGTGTCAAACCGGACACTGTGTTATATAAAAATTGGTCATATCTCGTAAAACACTCGGTACAAAGTAGCAAAATTGTACATTGAGAGAATCCTCAAAAGTAGCTTTATCAAAATACGTAATAATATACGGGGTGTTCTATTTAAAATAAGGAAGTTTTAGACAACTTCCGGTATAACCGGAAGTGGTGAAAGACTAAATATTTTAGATAAACTGGGCATATCCGAAAACCCCATACCCCAAATTTTCAGATTTTAATTATGTCAAATTTCTCTAAACGTCTCATTAGAACTCTCAAAAAATCACACTGTATAACGCTGAAAAAAATGCTATATCAGTTCTGACACATTTTGTAATTTCACATCTGAGAATTTCACGGATTACTTCTTACAAATGAAAATTAGTAAATCTTTTATTAGTTGAGTTGAACATACAGATAAACCTTTTTTGGTGCTAATAGTTAATAGTGCATTATAATCAATACAATGTGATTCAGGCAGATGTTTAATCAGGCTCAACTTGGATACGATTAAAAATATGTAGAATTTCCTGTATTTAATGTTTGGTGAGCATTTCTTGAAAATAATCTGAATTTTGCACTATTAGTGGATTTGAAGGAAGAATGTATCCTGTATTTGCTACCTATCCTTCGTATATTGCACAAGGTACCTTGTATACTAGGGGAAGATGAAAAATTCTCCGTATGACAATGAAAGACTGCGACTTTCAGTTAAAAAATGATTCTATTTTTCTACGTAATCTCCCTTGACTTCACCACATTTGGTCCAGGGTTTCTCCAACATCAGTGTGGAAACAGATGGAAGTCTGAGGGTGCCAAATCAGCAGAATAGGGGGATGGCTGAGTAAACCGTAAACCGGTTGGGCTAACATTCGCCTGTTATTGTTCTGCCTTTTTTTCAAGGTAATCATTAAACAAGATTCCTTTCGTATTCCAAAAAACCCTGGCTCTGACCTTTCCGGCAAATGCGACCGATTTCGATTTCTTTGGCGCCGAACCACCGGCTCCCACCCACTGCTTGGACTGTTGTTTCGTTTCGGGCATGTAGTGGTGGACCTGTAACAACCCATTTTGAGTTGTATTAAAATATACCGTAATTTAGGTTCTTCATTCATTTAGTTGTAAATATAAGAAAAATTTTATTTATTAATGATTTGAAAGTATGAGGTAGGCAACTTAATTTGCATTTTGGTGTAACTTAAGTGTATATGCTTCTTAATGGTTTATACTCCCGCTTTAAATTATTTTTTTCTGCTCAATATTTTCGCGCAAGGCGTCATCGTTGACTTAATTTTTGCGCAAATATTTTCGCGCACGGCCACATCTTCTGATATTATAGGCGTCCATGTTTTCTCACTTCTTGTGGTACGCTGGTAGATCCAGAAAGCCATATTTTTTGGGTTTCCCCCTAAATTTTGTGAAATGTGCCATTGATTTAATGGTAAGATATTTTAACGCATTATATTAAAAATTAAAACGTTTGCTCTTTGCAGGCACTTTTATTTTTTTTTACTTTGAGTTACACTTTTATTACTTTTACTTCTCTACTTTAATTACATTTCAAGTACGCATTTAATTCTACTTTTACGTACGCTTTCATTTTATGATTGTTGCATTCAAAATTTCAAGAAAATGCAATAAACGGATTATTCAATTTCATGAAGATAAATTTATAAGAAGGAAAATTCCATTTTTGGGTGTGGTTTATAACGTAAAGTATAATTTCGAGATATTGCGCAATATTGGTGCAAAGATGACATGACCTTGGTTGACATTTCCGTAATCGTTTAGATACCAGCGGTTATTAAAAAGTTTGTGCACAAAATTTTACGAACAGGTATTTATATTTATAACAATTAATTAGTAATTTAAGGCTATGACTAGTTTTAAGATATATTTTATATAACACTATCATTTTAAGTGTTAATAAACATAGTTTGTATATAATTTATTTTTTACATTTTAATAAAATTTTTATTGTAAACAACCTCGGTTTAGTTATCCCAGCATAATTAAAAAATAACTTGGCATCCGAGATCATTTTATTAGTGTTACATTGCATTTTTTTTCTATTGATGTTCAGTGGAAGTAATCGAGCAGAATTTGTGGTAATTAAGCAAATCAAAAGATTGAACCACCCTACGTTAATCTTCCGAGTGGGACAAAGGCATAATTTTTGGTGAATGGTTTGTTTCTGCAGTTAGTTTAACGATTTGTTACGAGAACATTTTACACTTATTTCTTTATTATATTATTAAAACATATTTATACCATTACCACTTATTTATAGACCCATGTCTCATCCATGCGGCACAAAATCGGTTAGATCCCTATTGAATCGGTCCAAATATTGCTGCGAAAATCGTTTGCGCATTTTTTTTTTGGTCTGCATTCAGCAAATACGGCACCCATCTTGCGCAAAACTTTCGCATCCCTAATTCTTTGTGCAAGATGTTTCGCACTCTTTCTTCCGATATCCCTACAGTCTCAGCTATCTCACTCACCTTTACTAGCCTATCGTTCAACACGATATCATGCACTTTTTCAGTGGTCTCTGACGTGGTAGCGATTTTTGCCCGTCCTTCACGTGGATCATCTTCGAGGGAAGTGCGACACGTTCAAATTCAGCTGCCCACTTTTTAACGGTTGACATGGAAGCAGTAGAGTCCCCAACTTTTGTCAACTTCAGCTGAATTTCCTTAGGGGTTAATCCATCCAAAACGAAGAAGTTTATGTGTTTATGCAAGTTTATGCATTTTAACTAATATTCGTCTAAACAAACTGCTTGAGAGAACAAGTTGAAACTAATGACACGTGCACCGAGGAAGGAAACAAATTTTTCTTGATTGGAGCGCCATCTCTGTGTCAAGTCTAGAAATATTCACGTTATCCTCGTATATGGTGTTACCGCTGTGTCTTTAGGCTCTTCCTTTTCGATTACCCTTTCCTTGTTTAGATTAGGAGTTAGATCGGGGTAATCATTTTACTTAAGTTTCTTAGCAATATTTTCTTTTTCTGAGCACCCACCTTCAATTTTGTTTTTTTAAATAGGTGAAAAAAATGTGATATATATATATATATATATATATATATATATATATATATAGATAGATAGATAGATAGAGAGAGAGAGATGATTAAAAGTAGGCATAATAAAGGGGCTAGAGTTTATTGAGTTTGAATTTCTATATAGTAGGCAAGGTAGATAAATTTGTGGAAGTATACAGTTCGTTTTCAATGAAAATATAGTTACGAGTGCAAAATTTTGGTTTTGATGTGACAAAACAGGCTTTGTCGGTTTGCACATGATTGTTATTTTCATAAAAGCATTGAGCTATACCAGTAGCATGTGAGAAAGTTCAATATGATTAATATTAATGGGTACGATTTCTATCGTGTAACATATTTATGTAATTTCGCATTTTATTCAATGCATTTTAATATTTTGAACACATATCAAATATTGATCACATGGAGTATGATAATTATAATATGTAGAATGTATAGTATTAGCTACAATGCATAAACTATTTAAAACATGAAAGAAAGAGTATGATACGAACATAGAATATTTGTAATTCAAAGGCATAGAATATAAAACATGCATAAGAAGTGATAGTTACTTAAAAACATAATTAAGTACATGAACAACAATTGTGCAGAGTGATATTTAATATAAAATTGCAAATTCTATACAAAAATTGACAAAATAGTTAAACAATGTGAAAATGTGAATTGACAAAATTAAGAACTATGGAATACAAGTGAACAATATTGGTGTTAGAGACAGATATAAGAACACATTTTATGTACATTTCAAGTGTTATAAACAGTTATTACACAAATTAAAAGTAAATTTATATAAAGTTAGGTTAAGTATTATTTGTAAGAATTTCACAAAATGATAGTTTTTATAGGGTAAGATAAGTTTAAAATAAATTATAAAAACATTTAATAGGAGGTTTCCCTCATTTCAACAAGGAATGTAATTATAAATATGTAATATAAACATAAAGTTAGTAAAGTTAGGTTAACTACCTAAATGGTATATGGGAAGATGGAAATGTTGTAAAATTTAAATAAAATGGGTTGAAATAAGTGTATTCTGATACAGTTTTTTATGTAGAATTTTAATATGTAATTAGTTTAGTTGTAGGATGTAAGATTTTTTTGATATTAGTAAATTTAGATTATAAGTTGTCAGATTGAAACTTATCGAAGCAAAATAGTGCTTGTGAGATGTCTTTTTATGCGGAATTTTGCCCTGATTCCAAATCTGTAATTAAAAATCAAATGCGAATTGTATTAAAGAAGATATAGCATAATTTATGTTTTAGTTAAGTTTACAATTTTGTTTAGACCAATCAGAAGCTAGAATCTTTCGTGTGTAATGTGGAAAAAAAATTGAAAATTTGGTATCTAAGAGAAATGTATAAAAGGAATTGCTCCTGATTTCTCACTCTCTTACAACTCTTGCTACTCTTGCTTTTTGAATTTTTGTGGCTAACAAGTCATGTTAATAAATTCTTCAATTATCTTGGATTCAATGTTTATTTTGTTGTTAGTGATTACGATCATAAAATAAATCTTCACTTTAATAACGGAATCTAACATAAAGGTGCAAGTGAGTACAAAATCTATATGAACTTAAAATACAAAATTAAATCCGATAAATTATTAAATAAATAATACGACATTTTAAAAATAACACAAATAAAATAAAGTGCTTGCTTATAAGTATTTGAGCACTAAGTACATCGTATTTACCACATGAAGAACAGCCAACAGTTATTGATCTGGATGAAATAATGGAATGTTAAGCAGCATATTTGGGACAGCAAGGCAGTATTACCGATTTATGGAAGGAAGTCTACGTCCAATGTTTAATGTGGACCAACCCGACATGAACATTATTTGGAATTTGCAGCAACACATGTGAGTTGTATTTCGCTTTCATAACCCTTTTACATTGATGATTTTTTTGATGTCCTGTATTTATTTTTTTTTAATAATGTATAAATGTTGGTACGAATTCACGTGTCAATATCTGAAAAGTAAATGATTCAGCGTTATATTAAAATTAATAAGTTTACCCCAAACAAAATTAAAATTGTGCTCAATAATTTGGAGCAATTGCTGAAATTTTTGACAGGCTACTTTATTCAAGTATTAAGTGCGCAACGCATGAGTATTTTGTGCAGATCTCAACAAAGTTGGTTTCACATAGTAACTGTTTATTATAAAATACAATTTGATCATTTACATGTATATTCAAAGATTCAATCTTTATTGCCAACAAATCAAGTGGTAAACACAATTGAACCCTATCCCCCCATGAGCCATCAAAATAAATTAACAACACAATATATATATATATATATATATATATATATATATATATATATATATATATATATGTATATATGAAGGTATACAAGGTTATGCAATCGACTTTTTTACAACTTTCAGCCAAATTTTACCAAGATCGATTCCTTACATATGTTCTACGCAATTTGTTGATACGAAAAAAAATTATGGTAGAACTTAAGTGTTAGTTAAAATTTTTTCATTACCTGAATAACGATTAATTAGGTTAACAAGCATTTATGTCTATTAATGAGGTTGTAACAGTCATTCTGACATAGATTATTGTTTTTGTTTTTACAATGTTGCCTGTTTTTGTTATGAACGTATGAAAAAGGTTGAATAGTTATCCTAAAAAAATTGAAATTAAAATTATTTCATTTTTTTAAATTTAAGGTAGCATCTAGATGTCTATTAACCTCTGTCTATCATAAAGTTTTAAACGTCTAATTAAAAATTATTATTAATTTTATTCGATCCGTAAATAAAAAGTTTACCTCGTTTAGGTAACTTTTTATTTACGTATTTAATAAAATTAATAAAAATTTTTAATTACATATTTACCTTTGAATGTATTCTTTCATAACAAAACTTATAATAAATTCTAAACGCCTATTTGACATAGATTATTGTATTCGAATTTACACTGTTGCCTATTTTGAACTTCTCAAAGAGGTTGCATAATTATCCTTAAAAAATAATATTCAAGTTATTTCACTTCTTTTAATTTCCATTTTGTAGGCTTGATGGTCGTGTGGTGTTCCACACCAGATATTTTATAACAGGACTATTATAAGTAAACTTCCAAAACATTACGTAAAATTAATAATAAATGTGCAAACAGGTTACCATAATTTTCCAAACATTTTACAGTTGCATTCAAAACAACTGCCGCATGATCAAGTAGTCTTTGAAAACAATGTCTACAATACAGTTCTGACATTTAATGGCATAATCATTTCCAATTGTTAAAAATGAACATTTTTATCAGTTTTTGTTCAGTATTTATCTTGTGTCATGTTTAGTCTTTTATTTTATTTTATTAACCATGGGCTCTGGCAGCTACTCAAACGAAGGAAAATTTGATATGTTGCAATGCTGCTTTTTGTGCCGGAAAAACTATATTACTGCTGAAAACATGTATTCTAATAGATACTCAGAGAGATAGCAACCTGGAAAATCTATTTTTAGGGGACTAGTAACCAATTTGAAAGGGTGCGGTACTTTCCAGAAGTCTACAATAAGCCGTAAAAAACGTTCCAATATTGAAAATAAAGATAGTGCTTTGCTAGCTGTTATAGAACACCTCCGTAAGAGATATTGAACGCAATATTAGTGTACCATAATCGACTGCCAATTTTATTTTGAAAAAATAAAAATGGAACTCTTAGAAGTCAAGAGTTTGACAGGGACTTAGGCCAAGTGACGATGTAAGACGTAGAAATACTTGTGAGTGGTATACAAGAATGTGTCTTGTCCATGTGAATTGTTCATCAAAAATAATCTGGTCAGATGAGAGTATGGTAACCAATAACTGTATTCACAATAGGCACAATACGCATTAATTTTTGGTAGGAGACTAATAGAACCATTTATTTACAATGAGTCACTCACGTAGCAACGCTATTTAAATTTACTAGAAAATAGTGTTGTTGAGCAGGTAGATAATTTACTGCTGGCAGTTATTCAGAATTGCTGGTTCCAACAAGATAATGTTCCAGCCCATAATAGATCAATTACTATCAATTTCCGGAAAGGTAGATTGGCACTCATTCAATCGCAGCTTCGCCAGCAAGACCCCTGACAACACCTTCTGGGGTTACATAAAAAATCAAGTGTATCCGTAAACTTTTAAAAATGAATAACACTTATTAAGGCTCGTGATGGCTCCATTTAACACAATTACTTCAGATATGCTATTATGTGTTTTGGATTCCACCGTTATCATGTGCCAGTTTTTAGCTATCGTTACTTTAATGCAAGGTTTGTTATTATTTGTAACTATATTTACATTACTTGGCTTATCTTACCTAGTGTTTATCATATTGTCATGAAATGAAGTTTTCAACTGCAATTCATTTCAGTATAATGTATTAACCTTATTTTGAGTGTAAAACAAGTAAGTACATATCCTTTTTAGTACAAATTACGTTTTTATTAAGTGTACAAATTAGATGAATTTATTTGTGAACATTAAAGGCAAGCTGGTCTAATATTGTTTCTGAAGCTTTAATACTGTTGTCATGAAAAGAAAACAGCTGACTTCGGTTAATGTTTTCTAAAATAAAAAGATTTGTGTGCATAACCTCACTTCAGTTATGCTTGTTGACATAGTTCAAACTAAACTTTGTTATTACATTGAAGTTATACAATTTCAATCATCTTTCATTTCGAAATAATTCTATGTAAAGATAGGTTATATGTTATGTATAGTTTATGTGATAATCAAGAATTAGTTTACTATCGCAAAGTTTTGCGAAAGGTTAGGTATTATTATATTTGCATTTATGCTGAGGTTAGTCAACAGATATTATTTTGTTTTATTAAATATACAAATGAATACAGCTGTTTTACTGTGTATTAAGATTACATGTGGTATTAAACGACAACTTGCTCAATTTTTGTTGTATTTTAATTATTAAACCTATAAAAACTGAGTGATGCCTAACGAATTGCTTACTAATTATGCCCATAGCATTAATTCTGCCTCTCTTACGACCTGATAAAGAAAAGAGCTCTAAATCTGCACTAAGTTTCGTAAGTAATGTACCTGACTGAGCTAGACCGTGGTGCCAACTTACCTTTTTATTTAAGCCTGTAACAACTCTTTTTTGAGTTGTATAAAACATACCTCAATTTAGGATCTTTCCTTCATTTAGTTCTAAATAAAAGAAAATTTTAATTATTGAAATATGGTTATGAGGTAGGCAACTTAATTTGCATATCTACATAGTGCATACTTTCGTAAAGATTTATATTCCTACTTTCAATTTTTATTCATTTCTTATCTTATACGCAACGCGTCTGCGTTAAGTTATTCTGCTCATATCTTGTGCGCAGAACCGCATCATCTACTTCGAAAGCCTCCATTTTTTTCACTTCCTGTTTAATGTCGAAGCAGGAAGCTGCTTCTTTTTGATTTTTATTTACACTTTTATCATTACTTCAATTTACAACTTAAGTTGTTACATGTTAAGTACGCATTTGATTTTATTGTTGCGTACCTTTTTCGTTTTATGATTGCAATTTTTTTGAATGGAAAACTTCCAAGTAATGCGATAAGAAGTGGGTTTAAAAGTTTTCAGAAGAAATTTATACGGATGTTATAAAGATAATTTCAGTTTAGGGTGCGGCTGATAACATTATGTCAAGATTGCACAATGATGACGTAAGAATGATTTCATGCAGGTTAACCGCTTCGTAATCATATTTAGATACCAGAGGCTGTCAAAAAGAAAAGTTTGTGTACAAAAATTTCTAAGGTATTTATGTAGTGATTTATTTAGTACTTTAAGCATAATTTTAAGACCTTCATTATTTCATCATTACACTTGATATTCAATAAATATAGTATGTATATTGTTATTTTTTACATTTTTATAAACTCGGTTGAATTGTTCCGATATTATAAAAAACAATTTAGCGCCCGAGATAATTTCTTTAGTTTTACATTTTTTATTATTGATGGTAAGTGAAAATAATCGAGCAGATCTAGTGGTAATTAAGCAAATCATTTTATTTGAACCCACCCTATTAATCAACCGACTGAGTCAAAGGCACAACTATAAGTGGTGTAAGGTTTGTATTTTTGGAGAACTTATTATTTCATTACTTTACAACTTACTTTTTATTATTTAAAATTTTGTATACGATACACACCTCGACGCACACTTTTATTACAAGCCATAATATCTCTTTTCCTAAGTTACCTTCCGAGAGGAAGTAATTACATTTTTTTAAATTTTTTGTATTTGTTATACAGTAAGAAGGACTTATTTATGTTTAGAAAGTGACGATAACCTCTTTGAACTTAATTTAATGTTTTGGCTAATTTTGTTATAAAAATACTTGGCAAAAAAACTATGGAATAAAAATAAAATGTTTTTTTTTTTGGAAAAATTTGCAAGAAACATATTCATGTGTTATATGGATAAATTTGTAATGAGGCATAAAAAATGCTGTCAATATTCTTTCTGACAGAGGTGTTTAAAAAAACAAAGGTGGTAATGGTTGGTCAGAAAAAAAAACGTGGTACATAATCTCAGCCAACATTGTTTAATAGAGTAGAAAAAGTGGCATTGAAGTCCAATAAAAAACTGAAAAATTTAGTTTTTTCAAATATCTTCGAACCTGTTAAAAGTATTCGGAATTTGTAAACGCCATAAATATGATTTCGTAATTAGATACCTTTGTCCCCCGATCTTGTATTTCTTACCGATAGAGATATCCCCATGCTGTTTATAATTATATTGGACACGCCGTATATAGCTCTCTATAGGGGAACCCATTCCCATAAGGAACCCTTGTTTGATAGAATATGTCTTCTTCTTTAAAGTATGTTGTTCATATACATATTGTCAAAATTTCCATTATTGTGATTACCGAAAGTTATGAGAGTTTGTCTAAGGTTTCATCCCATTCCAGTTCGTCCCTCATAATAGTCAGTGCCTTCTTGGTCGGCATATTTGTCAATAGGCTCACAATGACGAAGCTTACAAGGTGGTTGGGTAGGAAGTTTCTGATGGCTTCCGCGAAGTGCTGGTTATTCTTGACCCAAGACTCGATTTTTCCCAATAAGAGGGTGATCATGCCTAGTAGATAGTATGGTAATGGATGAAAAGAGGAACTTCTCAGGCTCTCAATTGATCTTTGGTAGGTCGTAAAGATGCGGAGGTTTCCCCTTAAATTTTGCCAAGGTCTGGTATACACATCTATTGATTGATACCGTTGGGTCTTTTGGTATTGATTTGTATTCAACCCCGTCAATTAGTTATTGGATGTTACTGTTGTAAGTTTCCAAATCCACTACACAGTCAGTTTTCTTTTGTGTATGTGTGCATGTGCGTGTGCATTTATGTGTTCGTGGGCGTGCATGTATTTGTTCGTGTGTGTGTGCGTGTGTGTATGCGCGTGCGTGTGCGTGTGCGTGTGCGTGTACGTGCGTGTGCGTGTGCGTGTGTGTGTGAGTTTAAGTGCGTGCGTGTTTTGAATGTATGTTAGTATCCACGATAATTTCAAAACGACAACACCTACGTAATTGAAGATTCGTATTTAAGCTTGTTTCTATTTCTCCTGGAGCTGACCAGATTTTGGGAGAAGATCGTCGGTGGAAAGGGTTTTTTACCAAACATTTCTGAAACAGCCGTATATTTCAAAGATATAAAAATACCAACATATAGGTCTTAAACATATAAATTGATAATAAAATGTTTTATGTAATTTAAGTGAATTAAAGTTCAATTTTGACCAATGTCTGAGTAACGATTAACTTTATGGTAAAACGTGTAGATACATTTTTAAAGAAAAGAAAAAGTTTAAAAACTAATTAAATTAGATTGAAAATGCTTAAACTCTATTAAATTAGACACTTAAATAACTTTATTTGTTACATAACGAATACTGTTCCATCAAAATACATTGATAGAAATCACTTTACGAGAAAATCGTTTTGATTTTTGATTGCTTTACACCACATCGTTCTAGATACATTAAAGGAAATATGAGTTGGCTCTACAACATTCAATACAGTGTTACTCCTCAAGGGTGCAACTTTGGTCTAAGGTATACTTAGTTCATTCGCCTTATTTTTTCATCTAGATGTACTCTATTGAGAATTACCCTGTATGTTTGGGTTAAGTTATAATTTATACGTGTGGTAGTGTAGATCATAAAATGTTAATGGGAAAAAATCGTCGGCCACTTCTAGTGTTAATGTTCCTTACTTTACATTACGCTGTATGTAAATTTATATCACAAATGCTTGAAAACATCAGATTCTTGAAAAGCACATTTTACGCAGAACTTTCTATTACTTCAAGCATATAATGTATCGAATTTCTTAAACGGTTTTTCTCTTCATTAGTTTTATACGTTAACATTCTTTATCTTAAAGTTTTATAAGAAAACGTATTTCTGCTTATACTAAACTGCATTTAGTATACTGTTTTTCGATATAGACTTTTTATTCGAAGATATAAAATTTATGGGAAATGTTCGGTAACGAGCAATTAGACTTCTCTCTACTGCTTTAGTCAAAAGATTTACAGTTTTATGTATTTCCTCTTCTAAAAGCAACTTAGTAGTAGATTTGCACAATTTTCAAGATGGCTGAAAGTATTATTAAATCTTTCTTTATCTCTTTAATATACCTTATACAGTTTGATTTAAGAAGAATGAGCCTGCGATCTTATTTAACCTAAAGTCGTTTGAGAAAAGCTTTATTATACGAAAATATATAAACAACGATGTTATTCTATAGTGACGTTCATAAGCAAGAAAAAAAATTTGTATTAACTGTTTATACTTTAGAATCTTTTATGTAAAATTTAAGAGAGGAGAACGTCTTTAACTTTGATATGATAAAGATTGTTAATTAA